>JAENRU010000422.1:10000-25909 GCA_016647705.1 Eucommia ulmoides | reverse complement strand
GGGTTTTGCTCATAAAGCCGTTTCCACCACCGTAAAGTGATATTTTTTCGTCCGAAACGGACACAATTGAATTTTTAGGTCAAACTTGGTCTTTTTGATCCTTTAGTGGACGTTTTGCTCAGAATGTTGTTTTCATCCAACCAGTGCTAGTTTTCGTCCGAAACGAACACAGGTGAATTTTCGGGTCAAACTTGGTCTTTCTGGGGCATTTTTGGGGTGTTTTGCATACATGGCTTTTCCCACCCAAAAAAGTGTTGTCTTCCGTCCGAAACAGACACAGTTGAATTATATGGTCGAAGATGGTCTTTTTGGGCATTTTGGAGGAGTTTTTCGCAAATGCCGTTTCTGCACAAACCAGTGATATTTTTTCGTTCGAAACGGACACGATTGAATTTTTGGGTCAACTTGGGTTTTTGGGGCATTTTTGGAGAGCTTCGCAGAGAGGGCTATTTCCACAAAAACAAGTGTAAGTTTTTTTCTGGAACGGACGCAGTTGAATTTTCTGGTCAAACTTGGTCTTTTTGGACCTTTCGTGGGCGTTTCGCTCAGAGTGTCGTTTCCACCCTAAAGAAAGTGGTATTTTTCGTGCAAAATTGTCGCATTTGATCTTTCAGGTCAATATTGGCCTTTTTGGGCATCTGGGAACGTGTTGCTTTGTAGGCTGTTTCACCGAAAAAAAAAAAAGGTGATATTTTTCGTCCGAAACGGAAACAGTTCAATTTTCAAGTCACACCTGGTCTTTTCTGGCATTTTGGGGACGTCTTGCAGAGGGGCTCGTTTCCATCCGAAGAAGTGGTATTTTTCGTCCGAAACGGACACATTTGAATTTTCGTGTCAAACTTGGTATTTTTTGGGCATTTTTTAGGCGCTTTGCACAGAAGGCCATTCGTACCCAGAAGAAATGTTGTTTTTCGTCTTGAACAGACACGATTGAATTATCCGGCCGATCTTGGTCTTTTTGGGCATTTTGGGGGGGCGTTTTGCTCAGATGGTCGTTTCCTCCAAACAAGTGATATTTTTCGTCCGAAACGGACACAGTTGAATTGTCAGGTCAAACTTGGTCTGTTTTGGCATTTTGGGAGCGTTTTTCTCAAAACATCGTTTCCACAAAAAAAAAAAAGTGGCATTTTTTGTCCAAAACGGACGCAGTTGATTGTTCTAATCAAACTTGGAATTTTCGGGCGTTCCGTGGGCGTTTTGCTCAGAACGCCGTTTCCACCACAATAGTGGTATTTTTCGTCCGAAACGGACACAATTGAATTTTTAGGTCAAACTTGGACTTTTTGAGCCTTTAGTGGGCGTTTTGCTCGGAATGTTGTTTTCATCCAAACCAGTGGTAGTTTTCGTCCGAAAGGGACACAGGTGAATTTTCGGGTCAAACTTTGTCTTTCTGGGCATTTTTGGGGTGTTTTGCATACATGGCCTTTTCCACCCAAAAAAGTGTTGTTTTTCGTCCGAAACAGACACTGTGTGGTTGAAGTTGGTCTTTCTGGGCATTTTGGAGGAGTTTTTTCGCAAACGCCGTTTCTGCCCAAACAAGTGATATTTTTCGTTCGAAACGGACACAATTAAATTTCCGGGTCAAACTTTGCCTTTTTGGGCATTTTGGGAGCGCTTTGTAGAGAGGACTATTTCCACAAAAGCAAGTGTTATTTTTCGTCCGAAACGGACGCTGTTGGATTTTCTGGTCAAACTTGGTCTTTTTGGACCTTTTGTGGGCGTTTCGCTCAGAGGGCCTCTTCCGCCCAAAAAAAAGTGGTATTTTTTGTGCAAAATGGATGCATTTGATCTTTCAGGTCATATTGGCCTTTTGGGATTGGGACAGTTTTGCACCAACGTGCACCAACAAAGGATTCGCTGCATGTTCCAATTGGGCCTATTACGAGGGCAAGATCCAAGAAGATCAAAGAAACACTTAATGGGCTAATTCAAGATATATGGGCTGAATCTAAAGTCTAATGCCCAAGTTAGGCCCAAATGGCAATCAAGGCCTAATCCATCTCATAAAGGCAAGCAAATGGGCTTAGTCATGAACTTAAATGGGCCAAAACATGAGACCCACGAAATTCCTACTTATTTATTTTTATATCATTTTGTAAGACATCAATGCCATTAGTATTTTTATTTTCTAGTATTGATCTTGTAATAAGTTTGAAAGGCATCTAGGAATTTTGTTCTTGTAGCCTCCCCCTAGGTGTGAAAGGCCACCCACTATCTATAGTAGGGGTGCTAAAGTTGAAGACTTCTTGTGTGAAAAGGACAACCCGAGGTGTGAAAGACCGCCCCCTATCTAAGGTAGGGTGTGCTTGACCACCCACTTAGCCTAGGCTCTCCTTGTGTTGGTTGCCTATTTAAGAGAGTTGTATTCCATGGGAAAAACACATTACTTGAATAATATATCAGATTGAGAGAGTTTTCTCTTGAGTTCTTCATAGAACTTTTCTTTGAACTTATCAAGAATTTCTTGTGGCGTTCAAACTCTATAACTTCGGTTCGTGATTCCATTATAATCTTTGGGTCGAGGTTTGTTATTTTATACCTTTGGTTCGCGTTTCATTCATAAACGTTGGATCAAGGTTTCTATCAAACATTCTGTATTTTGTGTTCTTCCTTTCTTTCTTTTCATTATAAATTCAGATTTTAGATCGATCCTAGCAAAGACACCATAAATTGGTTTCGGGTCTCACTAATTCTTGGTGAGGTTCGCATCAATTTGGGAACGTGTTGCTTTGTATGCTGTTTCACCACAAAAAAAAAAGTGATATTTTTCGTCCGAAACGGAAACAGTTCAATTTTCAAGTCAAACCTGGTCTTTTCTGGCATTTTGGGGACGTCTTGCAGAGGGGCCCGTTTCCATCCGAAGAAGTGGTATTTTTCGTCCGAAACGGACACATTTGAATTTTCGTGTCAAACTTGGTATTTTTGGGCATTTTTTAGGCGCTTTGCACAGAAGGCCATTCGTACCCAGAAGAAATGTTGTTTTTCGTCTTGAACAGACACGGTTGAATTATCCGGCCGATCTTGGTCTTTTTGGGCATTTTGGGGGGCGTTTTGCTCAGATGGTCGTTTCCACCAAAACAAGTGATATTTTTCGTCCGAAACGGACACAGTTGAATTGTCAGGTCAAACTTGGTCTGTTTTGGCATTTTGGGAGCGTTTTTCTCAAAACATCGTTTCCACAAAAAAAAAAAGTGGCATTTTTTTGTCCAAAACGGACGCAGTTGATTGTTCTAATCAAACTTGGAATTTTGGGCGTTCCGTGGGCGTTTTGCTCAGAAAGCCGTTTCCACCACAATAGTGGTATTTTTCGTCCGAAACGGACACAATTGAATTTTTAGGTCAAACTTGGACTTTTTGAGCCTTTAGTGGGCGTTTTGCTCGGAATGTTGTTTTCATCCAAACCAGTGGTAGTTTTCGTCCGAAACGGACACAGGTGAATTTTCGGGTCAAACTTTGTCTTTTTGGGCATTTTTGGGGTGTTTTGCATACATGGCCTTTTCCACCCAAAAAAGTGTTGTTTTTCGTCCGAAACAGACACTGTGCTGGTTGAAGTTGGTCTTTTGGGCATTTGGAGGAGTTTTTCGCAAACGCCGTTTCTGCCCAAACAAGTGATATTTTTCGTTCGAAACGGACACAATTAAATTTCCGGGTCAAACTTTGCCTTTTTGGGCATTTTGGGAGCGCTTTGTAGAGAGGACTATTTCCACAAAAGCAAGTGTTATTTTTCGTCCGAAACGGACGCTGTTGGATTTTCTGGTCAAACTTGGTCTTTTTGGACCTTTTGTGGGCGTTTCGCTCAGAGGGCCTCTTCCACCCAAAAAAAAGTGGTATTTTTTGTGCAAAATGGATGCATTTGATCTTTCAGGTCAATATTGGCCTTTTTGGGCATTTGGGAACGTTTTGCTCTGTAGGCTGTTTCACGAAGAAAAGAAAAGTGATATTTTTCGTCCGAAACGGACACAGTTCAATTTTCAAGTCAAACTTGGTGTTTTATGGGCATTTTGGGGGCGTTTCGCAGAGATGGTCGTTTCCGCCAAAACAAGTGATACTTTTCGTCCAAAACGGACACAGTTGAATTGTCAGCTCAGACTTGGTCTTTTTCGGCATTTTGGGAGCGTTTTGCTCAAAACATCGTTTCCACACAAAAAAGTTGCATTTTTGGTCCGAAACGGACGCAGTTGATTGTTCTAATCAAACTTGGTATTTTTGGGCGTCCCGTGGGGGTTTTGCTCATAAAGCCGTTTCCACCACCGTAAAAGTGATATTTTTCGTCCGAAACGGACACAATTGAATTTTTAGGTCAAACTTGGTCTTTTTGATCCTTTAGTGGACGTTTTGCTCAGAATGTTGTTTTCATCCAAACCAGTGCTAGTTTTCGTCCGAAACGAACACAGGTGAATTTCCGGGTCAAACTTGGTCTTTCTGGGCATTTTTGGGGTGTTTTGCATACATGGCTTTTCCCACCCAAAAAAGTGTTGTCTTCCGTCCGAAACAGACACAGTTGAATTATATGGTCGAACATGGTCTTTTTGGGCATTTTGGAGGAGTTTTTCGCAAATGCCGTTTCTGCACAAACCAGTGATATTTTTCGTTCGAAACGGACACGATTGAATTTTCGGGTCAAACTTGGGTTTTTGGGGCATTTTTGGAGAGCTTCGCAGAGAGGGCTATTTCCACAAAAACAAGTGTAATTTTTTGTCCGGAACGGACGCAGTTGAATTTTCTGGTCAAACTTGGTCTTTTTGGACCTTTCGTGGGCGTTTCGCTCAGAGCGTCGTTTCCACCCTAAAGAAAGTGGTATTTTTCGTGCAAAATTGTTGCATTTGATCTTTCAGGTCAATATTGGCCTTTTTGGGCATTTGGGAACGTGTTGCTTTGTATGCTGTTTCACCAAAAAAAAAAGGTGATATTTTTCGTCCGAAACGGAAACAGTTCAATTTTCAAGTCAAACCTGGTCTTTTCTGGCATTTTGGGGACGTCTTGCAGAGGGGCCCGTTTCCATCCGAAGAAGTGGTATTTTTCGTCCGAAACGGACACATTTGAATTTTCGTGTCAAACTTGGTATTTTTGGGCATTTTTTAGGCGCTTTGCACAGAAGGCCATTCGTACCCAGAAGAAATGTTGTTTTTCGTCTTGAACAGACACGGTTGAATTATCCGGCCGATCTTGGTCTTTTTGGGCATTTTGGGGGGCGTTTTGCTCAGATGGTCGTTTCCGCCAAAACAAGTGATATTTTTCGTCCGAAACGGACACAGTTGAATTGTCAGGTCAAACTTGGTCTGTTTTGGCATTTTGGGAGCGTTTTTCTCAAAACATCGTTTCCACAAAAAAAAAAAAAAAAAGTGGCATTTTTTTGTCCAAAACGGACGCAGTTGATTGTTCTAATCAAACTTGGAATTTTTGGGCGTTCCGTGGGCGTTTTGCTCAGAAAGCCGTTTCCACCACAATAGTGGTATTTTTCGTCCGAAACGGACACAATTGAATTTTTAGGTCAAACTTGGACTTTTTGAGCCTTTAGTGGGCGTTTTGCTCGGAATGTTGTTTTCATCCAAACCAGTGGTAGTTTTCGTCCGAAACGGACACAGGTGAATTTTCGGGTCAAACTTTGTCTTTTTGGGCATTTTTGGGGTGTTTTGCATACATGGCCTTTTCCACCCAAAAAAGTGTTGTTTTTCGTCCGAAACAGACACTGTGCGGTTGAAGTTGGTCTTTTTGGAGGAGTTTTTCGCAAACGCCGTTTCTGCCCAAACAAGTGATATTTTTCGTTCGAAACGGACACAATTAAATTTCCGGGTCAAACTTTGCCTTTTTGGGCATTTTGGGAGCGCTTTGTAGAGAGGACTATTTCCACAAAAGCAAGTGTTATTTTTCGTCCGAAACGGACGCTGTTGGATTTTCTGGTCAAACTTGGTCTTTTTGGACCTTTTGTGGGCGTTTCGCTCAGAGGGCCTCTTCCACCCAAAAAAAAGTGGTATTTTTTGTGCAAAATGGATGCATTTGATCTTTCAGGTCAATATTGGCCTTTTTGGGCATTTGGGAACGTTTTGCTCTGTAGGCTGTTTCACGAAGAAAAGAAAAGTGATATTTTTCGTCCGAAACGGACACAGTTCAATTTTCAAGTCAAACTTGGTGTTTTATGGGCATTTTGGGGGCGTTTCGCAGAGATGGTCGTTTCCGCCAAAACAAGTGATACTTTTCGTCCAAAACGGACACAGTTGAATTGTCAGCTCAGACTTGGTCTTTTTCGGCATTTTGGGAGCGTTTTGCTCAAAACATCGTTTCCACACAAAAAAGTTGCATTTTTGGTCCGAAACGGACGCAGTTGATTGTTCTAATCAAACTTGGTATTTTTGGGCGTCCCGTGGGGGTTTTGCTCATAAAGCCGTTTCCACCACCGTAAAAGTGATATTTTTCGTCCGAAACGGACACAATTGAATTTTTAGGTCAAACTTGGTCTTTTTGATCCTTTAGTGGACGTTTTGCTCAGAATGTTGTTTTCATCCAAACCAGTGCTAGTTTTCGTCCGAAACGAACACAGGTGAATTTCCGGGTCAAACTTGGTCTTTCTGGGCATTTTTGGGGTGTTTTGCATACATGGCTTTTCCCACCCAAAAAAGTGTTGTCTTCCGTCCGAAACAGACACAGTTGAATTATATGGTCGAACATGGTCTTTTTGGGCATTTTGGAGGAGTTTTTCGCAAATGCCGTTTCTGCACAAACCAGTGATATTTTTCGTTCGAAACGGACACGATTGAATTTTCGGGTCAAACTTGGGTTTTTGGGGCATTTTTGGAGAGCTTCGCAGAGAGGGCTATTTCCACAAAAACAAGTGTAATTTTTTGTCCGGAACGGACGCAGTTGAATTTTCTGGTCAAACTTGGTCTTTTTGGACCTTTCGTGGGCGTTTCGCTCAGAGCGTCGTTTCCACCCTAAAGAAAGTGGTATTTTTCGTGCAAAATTGTTGCATTTGATCTTTCAGGTCAATATTGGCCTTTTTGGGCATTTGGGAACGTGTTGCTTTGTATGCTGTTTCACCAAAAAAAAAAGGTGATATTTTTCGTCCGAAACGGAAACAGTTCAATTTTCAAGTCAAACCTGGTCTTTTCTGGCATTTTGGGGACGTCTTGCAGAGGGGCCCGTTTCCATCCGAAGAAGTGGTATTTTTCGTCCGAAACGGACACATTTGAATTTTCGTGTCAAACTTGGTATTTTTGGGCATTTTTTAGGCGCTTTGCACAGAAGGCCATTCGTACCCAGAAGAAATGTTGTTTTTCGTCTTGAACAGACACGGTTGAATTATCCGGCCGATCTTGGTCTTTTTGGGCATTTGGGGGGCGTTTTGCTCAGATGGTCGTTTCCGCCAAAACAAGTGATATTTTTCGTCCGAAACGGACACAGTTGAATTGTCAGGTCAAACTTGGTCTGTTTTGGCATTTTGGGAGCGTTTTTCTCAAAACATCGTTTCCACAAAAAAAAAAAAAAAGTGGCATTTTTTTGTCCAAAACGGACGCAGTTGATTGTTCTAATCAAACTTGGAATTTTTGGGCGTTCCGTGGGCGTTTTGCTCAGAAAGCCGTTTCCACCACAATAGTGGTATTTTTCGTCCGAAACGGACACAATTGAATTTTTAGGTCAAACTTGGACTTTTTGAGCCTTTAGTGGGCGTTTTGCTCGGAATGTTGTTTTCATCCAAACCAGTGGTAGTTTTCGTCCGAAACGGACACAGGTGAATTTTCGGGTCAAACTTTGTCTTTTTGGGCATTTTTGGGGTGTTTTGCATACATGGCCTTTTCCACCCAAAAAAGTGTTGTTTTTCGTCCGAAACAGACACTGTGCGGTTGAAGTTGGTCTTTTTGGAGGAGTTTTTCGCAAACGCCGTTTCTGCCCAAACAAGTGATATTTTTCGTTCGAAACGGACACAATTAAATTTCCGGGTCAAACTTTGCCTTTTTGGGCATTTTGGGAGCGCTTTGTAGAGAGGACTATTTCCACAAAAGCAAGTGTTATTTTTCGTCCGAAACGGACGCTGTTGGATTTTCTGGTCAAACTTGGTCTTTTTGGACCTTTTGTGGGCGTTTCGCTCAGAGGGCCTCTTCCACCCAAAAAAAAGTGGTATTTTTTGTGCAAAATGGATGCATTTGATCTTTCAGGTCAATATTGGCCTTTTTGGGCATTTGGGAACGTTTTGCTCTGTAGGCTGTTTCACGAAGAAAAGAAAAGTGATATTTTTCGTCCGAAACGGACACAGTTCAATTTTCAAGTCAAACTTGGTGTTTTATGGGCATTTTGGGGGCGTTTCGCAGAGATGGTCGTTTCCGCCAAAACAAGTGATACTTTTCGTCCAAAACGGACACAGTTGAATTGTCAGCTCAGACTTGGTCTTTTTCGGCATTTTGGGAGCGTTTTGCTCAAAACATCGTTTCCACACAAAAAAGTTGCATTTTTGGTCCGAAACGGACGCAGTTGATTGTTCTAATCAAACTTGGTATTTTTGGGCGTCCCGTGGGGGTTTTGCTCATAAAGCCGTTTCCACCACCGTAAAAGTGATATTTTTCGTCCGAAACGGACACAATTGAATTTTTAGGTCAAACTTGGTCTTTTTGATCCTTTAGTGGACGTTTTGCTCAGAATGTTGTTTTCATCCAAACCAGTGCTAGTTTTCGTCCGAAACGAACACAGGTGAATTTCCGGGTCAAACTTGGTCTTTCTGGGCATTTTTGGGGTGTTTTGCATACATGGCTTTTCCCACCCAAAAAAGTGTTGTCTTCCGTCCGAAACAGACACAGTTGAATTATATGGTCGAACATGGTCTTTTTGGGCATTTTGGAGGAGTTTTTCGCAAATGCCGTTTCTGCACAAACCAGTGATATTTTTCGTTCGAAACGGACACGATTGAATTTTCGGGTCAAACTTGGGTTTTTGGGGCATTTTTGGAGAGCTTCGCAGAGAGGGCTATTTCCACAAAAACAAGTGTAATTTTTTGTCCGGAACGGACGCAGTTGAATTTTCTGGTCAAACTTGGTCTTTTTGGACCTTTCGTGGGCGTTTCGCTCAGAGCGTCGTTTCCACCCTAAAGAAAGTGGTATTTTTCGTGCAAAATTGTTGCATTTGATCTTTCAGGTCAATATTGGCCTTTTTGGGCATTTGGGAACGTGTTGCTTTGTATGCTGTTTCACCAAAAAAAAAAGGTGATATTTTTCGTCCGAAACGGAAACAGTTCAATTTTCAAGTCAAACCTGGTCTTTTCTGGCATTTTGGGGACGTCTTGCAGAGGGGCCCGTTTCCATCCGAAGAAGTGGTATTTTTCGTCCGAAACGGACACATTTGAATTTTCGTGTCAAACTTGGTATTTTTGGGCATTTTTTAGGCGCTTTGCACAGAAGGCCATTCGTACCCAGAAGAAATGTTGTTTTTCGTCTTGAACAGACACGGTTGAATTATCCGGCCGATCTTGGTCTTTTTGGGCATTTTGGGGGGCGTTTTGCTCAGATGGTCGTTTCCGCCAAAACAAGTGATATTTTTCGTCCGAAACGGACACAGTTGAATTGTCAGGTCAAACTTGGTCTGTTTTGGCATTTTGGGAGCGTTTTTCTCAAAACATCGTTTCCACAAAAAAAAAAAAAAAAGTGGCATTTTTTTGTCCAAAACGGACGCAGTTGATTGTTCTAATCAAACTTGGAATTTTCGGGCGTTCCGTGGGCGTTTTGCTCAGAAAGCCGTTTCCACCACAATAGTGGTATTTTTCGTCCGAAACGGACACAATTGAATTTTTAGGTCAAACTTGGACTTTTTGAGCCTTTAGTGGGCGTTTTGCTCGGAATGTTGTTTTCATCCAAACCAGTGGTAGTTTTCGTCCGAAACGGACACAGGTGAATTTTCGGGTCAAACTTTGTCTTTTTGGGCATTTTTGGGGTGTTTTGCATACATGGCCTTTTCCACCCAAAAAAGTGTTGTTTTTCGTCCGAAACAGACACTGTGCGGTTGAAGTTGGTCTTTTTGGAGGAGTTTTTCGCAAACGCCGTTTCTGCCCAAACAAGTGATATTTTTCGTTCGAAACGGACACAATTAAATTTCCGGGTCAAACTTTGCCTTTTTGGGCATTTTGGGAGCGCTTTGTAGAGAGGACTATTTCCACAAAAGCAAGTGTTATTTTTCGTCCGAAACGGACGCTGTTGGATTTTCTGGTCAAACTTGGTCTTTTTGGACCTTTTGTGGGCGTTTCGCTCAGAGGGCCTCTTCCACCCAAAAAAAAGTGGTATTTTTTGTGCAAAATGGATGCATTTGATCTTTCAGGTCAATATTGGCCTTTTTGGGCATTTGGGAACGTTTTGCTCTGTAGGCTGTTTCACGAAGAAAAGAAAAGTGATATTTTTCGTCCGAAACGGACACAGTTCAATTTTCAAGTCAAACTTGGTGTTTTATGGGCATTTTGGGGGCGTTTCGCAGAGATGGTCGTTTCCGCCAAAACAAGTGATACTTTTCGTCCAAAACGGACACAGTTGAATTGTCAGCTCAGACTTGGTCTTTTTCGGCATTTTGGGAGCGTTTTGCTCAAAACATCGTTTCCACACAAAAAAGTTGCATTTTTGGTCCGAAACGGACGCAGTTGATTGTTCTAATCAAACTTGGTATTTTTGGGCGTCCCGTGGGGGTTTTGCTCATAAAGCCGTTTCCACCACCGTAAAAAGTGATATTTTTCGTCCGAAACGGACACAATTGAATTTTTAGGTCAAACTTGGTCTTTTTGATCCTTTAGTGGACGTTTTGCTCAGAATGTTGTTTTCATCCAAACCAGTGCTAGTTTTCGTCCGAAACGAACACAGGTGAATTTCCGGGTCAAACTTGGTCTTTCTGGGCATTTTTGGGGTGTTTTGCATACATGGCTTTTCCCACCCAAAAAAGTGTTGTCTTCCGTCCGAAACAGACACAGTTGAATTATATGGTCGAACATGGTCTTTTTGGGCATTTTGGAGGAGTTTTTCGCAAATGCCGTTTCTGCACAAACCAGTGATATTTTTCGTTCGAAACGGACACGATTGAATTTTCGGGTCAAACTTGGGTTTTTGGGGCATTTTTGGAGAGCTTCGCAGAGAGGGCTATTTCCACAAAAACAAGTGTAATTTTTTGTCCGGAACGGACGCAGTTGAATTTTCTGGTCAAACTTGGTCTTTTTGGACCTTTCGTGGGCGTTTCGCTCAGAGCGTCGTTTCCACCCTAAAGAAAGTGGTATTTTTCGTGCAAAATTGTTGCATTTGATCTTTCAGGTCAATATTGGCCTTTTTGGGCATTTGGGAACGTGTTGCTTTGTATGCTGTTTCACCACAAAAAAAAAGGTGATATTTTTCGTCCGAAACGGAAACAGTTCAATTTTCAAGTCAAACCTGGTCTTTTCTGGCATTTTGGGGACGTCTTGCAGAGGGGCCCGTTTCCATCCGAAGAAGTGGTATTTTTCGTCCGAAACGGACACATTTGAATTTTCGTGTCAAACTTGGTATTTTTGGGCATTTTTTAGGCGCTTTGCACAGAAGGCCATTCGTACCCAGAAGAAATGTTGTTTTTCGTCTTGAACAGACACGGTTGAATTATCCGGCCGATCTTGGTCTTTTTGGGCATTTTGGGGGGCGTTTTGCTCAGATGGTCGTTTCCGCCAAAACAAGTGATATTTTTCGTCCGAAACGGACACAGTTGAATTGTCAGGTCAAACTTGGTCTGTTTTGGCATTTTGGGAGCGTTTATACTCAAAACATCATTTCCACAAAAAAATAAAAAAAAAAAAGTGGCATTTTTTTCTCCAAAACGGACGCAGTTGATTGTTCTAATCGAACTTGGAATTTTCGGGCGTTCCGTGGGCGTTTTGCTCAGAAAGCCGTTTCCACCACAATAGTGGTATTTTTCGTCCGAAACGGACACAATTGAATTTTTAGGTCAAACTTGGACTTTTTGAGCCTTTAGTGGGCGTTTTGCTCGGAATGTTGTTTTCATCCAAACCAGTGGTAGTTTTCGTCCGAAACGGACACAGGTGAATTTTCGAGTCAAACTTTGTCTTTTTGGGCATTTTTTGGGGTGTTTTGCATACATGGCATTTTCCACCCAAAAAAGTGTTGTTTTTCGCCCGAAACAGACACTGTGCGGTTGAAGTTGGTCTTTTTGGAGGAGTTTTTCGCAAACGCCGTTTCTGCCCAAACAAGTGATATTTTTCGTTCGAAACGGACACAATTAAATTTTCGGGTCAAACTTGGTCTGTTTTGGCATTTTGGGAGCGTTTTTCGCAAAACATCGTTTCCACAAAAAAAAAAAAAGTGGCATTTTTTTGTCCAAAACAGACGCAGTTGATTGTTCTAATCAAACTTGGAATTTTCGGGCGTTCCGTGGGCGTTTTGCTCAGAAAGCCGTTTCCACCACAATAGTGGTATTTTTCGTCCGAAACGGACACAATTGAATTTTTAGGTCAAACTTGGACTTTTTGAGCCTTTAGTGGGCGTTTTGCTCGGAATGTTGTTTTCATCCAAACCAGTGGTAGTTTTCGTCCGAAAGGGACACAGGTGAATTTTCGGGTCAAACTTTGTCTTTTTGGGCATTTTTGGGGTGTTTTGCATACATGGCCTTTTCCACTCAAAAAAGTGTTGTTTTTCGTCCGAAACAGACACTGTGTGGTTGAAGTTGGTCTTTCTGGGCATTTTGGAGGAGTTTTTCGCAAACGCCGTTTCTGCCCAAACAAGTGATATTTTTCGTTCAAAACGGACACAATTAAATTTTCGGGTCAAACTTTGCCTTTTTGGGCATTTTGGGAGCGCTTTGTAGAGAGGACTATTTCCACAAAAGCAAGTGTTATTTTTCGTCCGAAACGGACGCTGTTGGATTTTCTGGTCAAACTTGGTCTTTTTGGACCTTTTCTGGGCGTTTCGCTCAGAGGGCCTCTTCCACCCAAAACAAAAGTGGTATTTTTTGTGCAAAATGGATGCATTTGATCTTTCAGGTCAATATTGGCCTTTTTGGGCATTTGGGAACGTTTTGCTCTATAGGCTGTTTCACGAAGAAAAGAAAAGTGATATTTTTCGTCCGAAACGGACACAGTTCAATTTTCAAGTCAAACTTGGTGTTTTATGGGCATTTTGGGGGCGTTTCGCAGAGATGGTCGTTTCCGCCAAAACAAGTGATATTTTTTGTCCAAAACGGACACAGTTGAATTGTCAGCTCAGACTTGGTCTTTTTCGGCATTTTGGGAGCGTTTTGCTCAAAACATCGTTTCCACACAAAAAAGTTGCATTTTTGGTCCGAAACGGACGCAGTTGATTGTTCTAATCAAACTCGGTATTTTTCGGCGTCCCGTGGGGGTTTTGCTCATAAAGCCGTTTCCACCACCGTAAAAGTGATATTTTTCGTCCGAAACGGACACAATTGAATTTTTAGGTCAAACTTGGTCTTTTTGATCCTTTAGTGGACGTTTTGCTCAGAATGTTGTTTTCATCCAAACCAGTGCTAGTTTTCGTCCGAAACGAACACAGGTGAATTTCCGGGTCAAACTTGGTCTTTCTGGGCATTTTTGGGGTGTTTTGCATACATGGCTTTTCCCACCCAAAAAAGTGTTGTCTTCCGTCCGAAACAGACACAGTTGAATTATATGGTCGAAGATGGTCTTTTTGGGCATTTTGGAGGAGTTTTTCGCAAATGCCGTTTCTGCACAAACCAGTGATATTT
Organism: Eucommia ulmoides; assembly: GCA_016647705.1. Lineage (NCBI taxonomy): Eukaryota > Viridiplantae > Streptophyta > Magnoliopsida > Garryales > Eucommiaceae > Eucommia > Eucommia ulmoides. The sequence continues at coordinate 12,211 of JAENRU010000422.1, read as the reverse complement.
TTCGTTCGAAACGGACACGATTGAATTTTCGGGTCAAACTTGGGTTTTTGGGGCATTTTTGGAGAGCTTCGCAGATAGGGCTATTTCCACAAAAACAAGTGTAAGTTTTTGTCCGGAACGGACGCAGTTGAATTTTCTGGTCAAACTTGGTCTTTTTGGACCTTTCGTGGGCGTTTCGCTCAGAGCGTCGTTTCCACCCTAAAGAAAGTGGTATTTTTCGTGCAAAATTGTTGCATTTGATCTTTCAGGTCAATATTGGCCTTTTTGGGAATTTGGGAACGTGTTGCTTTGTATGTTGTTTCACCACAAAAAAAAAAAAGTGATATTTTTCGTCCGAAACGGAAACAGTTCAATTTTCAAGTCAAACCTGGTCTTTTCTGGCATTTTGGGGACGTCTTGCAGAGGGGCCCGTTTCCATCCGAAGAAGTGGTATTTTTCGTCCGAAACGGACACATTTGAATTTTCGTGTCAAACTTGGTATTTTTGGGCATTTTTTCGGCGCTTTGCACAGAAGGCCATTCGTACCCAGAAGAAATGTTGTTTTTCGTCTTGAACAGACACGGTTGAATTATCCGGCCGATCTTGGTCTTTTTGGGCATTTTGGGGGGCGTTTTGCTCAGATGGTCGTTTCCACCAAAACAAGTGATATTTTTCGTCCCAAACGGACACAGTTGAATTGTCAGGTCAAACTTGGTCTGTTTTGGCATTTTGGGAGCGTTTTTCTCAAAACATCGTTTCCACAAAAAAAAAAAAGTGGCATTTTTTTGTCCAAAACAGACGCAGCTGATTGTTCTAATCAAACTTGGAATTTTAGGGCGTTCCGTGGGCGTTTTGCTCAGAAAGCCGTTTCCACCACAATAGTGGTATTTTTCGTCCGAAACGGACACAATTGAATTTTTAGGTTAAACTTGGACTTTTTGAGCCTTTAGTGGGCGTTTTGCTCGGAATGTTGTTTTCATCCAAACCAGTGGTAGTTTTTGTCCGAAACGGACACAGGTGAATTTTCGGGTCAAACTTTGTCTTTTTGGGCATTTTTGGGGTGTTTTGCATACATGGCCTTTTCCACCCAAAAAAGTGTTGTTTTTCGTCCGAAACAGACACTGTGTGGTTGAAGTTGGTCTTTCTGGGCATTTTGGAGGAGTTTTTCGCAAACGCCGTTTCTGCCCAAACAAGTGATATTTTTCGTTCGAAACGGACACGATTGAATTTTTTGGTCAAACTTGGGTTTTTGGGGCATTTTTGGAGAGCTTCGCAGAGAGGGCTATTTCCACAAAAACAAGTGTAATTTTTTGTCCGGAACGGACGCAGTTGAATTTTCTGGTCAAACTTGGTCTTTTTGGACCTTTCGTGGGCGTTTCGCTCAGAGCGTCGTTTCCACCCTAAAGAAAGTGGTATTTTTCGTGCAAAATTGTTGCGTTTGATCTTTCAGATCAATATTGGCCTTTTTGGGCATTTGTGATGAGAACCAACGTGCACCAACAAAGGATTCGCTGCATGTTCCAATTGGGCCTATTACGAGGGCAAGATCCAAGAAGATCAAAGAAACACTTAATGGGCTAATTCAAGATATATGGGCTGAATCTAAAGTCATAATGCCCAAGTTAGGCCCAAATGGCAATCAAGGCCTAATCCATCTCATAAAGGCAAGCAAATGGGCTTAGTCATGAACTTAAATGGGCCAAAACATGAGACCCACGAAATTCTACTTATTTATTTTTATATCATTTTGTAAGACATCAATGCCAATTAGTATTTTTATTTTCTAGTATTGATCTTGTAATAAGTTTGAAAGGCATCTAGGACTTTTGTTCTTGTAGCCTCCCCCTAGGTGTGAAAAGCCACCCACTATCTATAGTAGGGTGTGCTAAAGTTGAAGACTTCTTGTGTGAAAAGGACAACCCTAGGTGTGAAAGACCGCCCCCTATCTAAGGTAGGGTGTGCTTGACCACCCACTAGCCTAGGCTCTCCTTTGTGTTGGTTGCCTATTTAAGAGAGTTGTATTCCATGGGAAAAACACATTACTTGAATAATATATCAGATTGAGAGAGTTTTCTCTTGAGTTCTTCATAGAACTTTTCTTTGAACTTATCAAGAATTTCTTGTGGCGTTCAAACTCTATAACTTCGATTCGTGATTCCATTATAATCTTTGGGTCGAGGTTTGTTATTTTATACCTTTGGTTCGCGTTTCATTCATAAACGTTGGGTCAAG
>JAENRU010000422.1:0-5000 GCA_016647705.1 Eucommia ulmoides | reverse complement strand
CCAGGTGAGTATAAGGTTAGTGCAACATTTAATGTTTCTGATCTTTCTCCGTTTGATGTAGGAGACGATTCGAGGTCGAATCCTTTTCAAGAGAGGAGGGATGATGAGAACCAACGTGCACCAACAAAGGATTCGCTGCATGTTCCAATTGGGCCTATTACGAGGGCAAGATCCAAGAAGATCAAAGAAACACTTAATGGGCTAATTCAAGATATATGGGCTGAATCTAAAGTCATAATGCCCAAGTTAGGCCCAAATGGCAATCAAGGCCTAATCCATCTCATAAAGGCAAGCAAATGGGCTTAGTCATGAACTTAAATGGGCCAAAACATGAGACCCACGAAATTCTACTTATTTATTTTTATATCATTTTGTAAGACATCAATGCCAATTAGTATTTTTATTTTCTAGTATTGATCTTGTAATAAGTTTGAAAGGCATCTAGGACTTTTGTTCTTGTAGCCTCCCCCTAGGTGTGAAAGGCCACCCACTATCTATAGTAGGGTGTGCTAAAGTTGAAGACTTCTTGTGTGAAAAGGACAACCCTAGGTGTGAAAGACCGCCCCCTATCTAAGGTAGGGTGTGCTTGACCACCCACTAGCCTAGGCTCTCCTTTGTGTTGGTTGCCTATTTAAGAGAGTTGTATTCCATGGGAAAAACACATTACTTGAATAATATATCAGATTGAGAGAGTTTTCTCTTGAGTTCTTCATAGAACTTTACTTTGAACTTATCAAGAATTTCTTGTGGCGTTCAAACTCTATAACTTCGGTTCGTGATTCCATTATAATCTTTGGGTCGAGGTTTGTTATTTATACCTTTGGTTCGCGTTTCATTCATAAACGTTGGATCAAGGTTTCTATCAAACATTCTGTATTTTTGTGTTCTTCCTTTCTTTCTTTTCATTATAAATTCAGATTTTAGATCGATCCTAGCAAAGACACCATAAATTGGTTTCGGGTCTCACTAATTCTTGGTGAGGTTCGCATCAATTTGGGAACGTGTTGCTTTGTATGCTGTTTCACCACACAAAAAAAAAAGTGATATTTTTCGTCCGAAACGGAAACAGTTCAATTTTCAAGTCAAACCTGGTCTTTTCTGGCATTTTGGGGACGTCTTGCAGAGGGGCCCGTTTCCATCCGAAGAAGTGGTATTTTTTGTCCGAAACGGACACATTTGAATTTTCGTGTCAAACTTGGTATTTTTGGGCATTTTTTAGGCGCTTTGCACAGAAGGCCATTCGTACCCAGAAGAAATGTTGTTTTTCGTCTTGAACAGACACGGTTGAATTATCCGGCCGATCTTGGTCTTTTGGGCATTTTGGGGGGTGTTTTGCTCAGATGGTCGTTTCCACCAAAACAAGTGATATTTTTCGTCCGAAACGGACACAATTGAATTGTCAGGTCAAACTTGGTCTGTTTTGGCATTTTGGGAGCGTTTTTCTCAAAACATCGTTTCCACAAAAAAAAAAGTGGCATTTTTTTGTCCAAAACGGACGCAGTTGATTGTTCTAATCAAACTTGGAATATTTGGGCGTTCCGTGGGCGTTTTGCTCAGAAAGCCGTTTCCACCACAATAGTGGTATTTTTCGTCCGAAACGGACACAATTGAATTTTTAGGTCAAACTTGGACTTTTAGAGCCTTTAGTGGGCGTTTTGCTCGGAATGTTGTTTTCATCCAAACCAGTGGTAGTTTTCGTCCGAAACGGACACAGGTGAATTTTCGGGTCAAACTTTGTCTTTTTGGGCATTTTTGGGGTGTTTTGCATACATGGCATTTTCCACCAAAAAAAGTGTTGTTTTTCGCCCGAAACAGACACTGTGCGGTTGAAGTTGGTCTTTTTGGAGGAGTTTTTCGCAAACGCCGTTTCTGCCCAAACAAGTGATATTTTTCGTTCGAAACGGACACAATTAAATTTTCGGGTCAAACTTTGCCTTTTTGGGCATTTTGGGAGCGCTTTGTAGAGAGGACTATTTCCACAAAAGCAAGTGTTATTTTTCGTCCGAAACGGACGCTGTTGGATTTTCTGGTCAAACTTGGTCTTTTTGGACCTTTTGTGGGCGTTTCGCTCAGAGGGCCTCTTCCACCCAAAAAAAAAGTGGTATTTTTTGTGCAAAATGGATGCATTTGATCTTTCAGGTCAATATTGGCCTTTTTGGGCATTTTGGAACGTTTTGCTCTGTAGGCTGTTTCACGAAGAAAAGAAAAGTGATATTTTTCGTCCGAAACGGACACAGTTCAATTTTCAAGTCAAACTTGGTGTTTTATGGGCATTTTGGGGGCGTTTCGCAGAGATGGTCGTTTCCGCCAAAACAAGTGATACGTTTCGTCCAAAACGGACACAGTTGAATTGTCAGCTCAGACTTGGTCTTTTTCGGCATTTTGGGAGCGTTTTGCTCAAAACATCGTTTCCACACAAAAAAGTTGCATTTTTGGTCCGAAACGGACGCAGTTGATTGTTCTAATCAAACTTTGTATTTTTGGGCGTCCCGTGGGGGTTTTGCTCATAAAGCCGTTTCCACCACCGTAAAAAAGTGATATTTTTCGTCCGAAACGGACACAATTGAATTTTTAGGTCAAACTTGGTCTTTTTGATCCTTTAGTGGACGTTTTGTTCAGAATGTTGTTTTCATCCAAACCAGTGCTAGTTTTCGTCCGAAACGAACACAGGTGAATTTCCGGGTCAAACTTGGTCTTTCTGGGCATTTTTGGGGTGTTTTGCATACATGGCTTTTCCCACCCAAAAAAGTGTTGTCTTCCGTCCGAAACAGACACAGTTGAATTATATGGTCGAACATGGTCTTTTTGGGCATTTTGGAGGAGTTTTTCGCAAGTGCCGTTTCTGCACAAACCAGTGATATTTTTCGTTCGAAACGGACACGATTGAATTTTCGGGTCAAACTTGGGTTTTTGGGGCATTTTTGGAGAGCTTCGCAGAGACGGCTATTTCCACAAAAACAAGTGTAATTTTTTGTCCGGAACGGACGCAGTTGAATTTTCTGGTCAAACTTGGTCTTTTTGGACCTTTCGTGGGCGTTTCGCTCAGAGCGTCGTTTCCACCCTAAAGAAAGTGGTATTTTTCGTGCAAAATTGTTGCATTTGATCTTTCAGGTCAATATTGGCCTTTTTGGGCATTTGGGAACGTGTTGCTTTGTATGCTGTTTCACCACAAAAAAAAAGGTGATATTTTTCGTCCGAAACGGAAACAGTTCAATTTTCAAGTCAAACCTGGTCTTTTCTGGCATTTTGGGGACGTCTTGCAGAGGGGCCCGTTTCCATCCGAAGAAGTGGTATTTTTCGTCCGAAACGGACACATTTGAATTTTCGTGTCAAACTTGGTATTTTTGGGCATTTTTTAGGCGCTTTGCACAGAAGGCCATTCGTACCCAGAAGAAATGTTGTTTTTCGTCTTGAACAGACACGGTTGAATTATCCGGCCGATCTTGGTCTTTTTGGGCATTTTGGGGGGCGTTTTGCTCAGATGGTCGTTTCCGCCAAAACAAGTGATATTTTTCGTCCGAAACGGACACAGTTGAATTGTCAGGTCAAACTTGGTCTGTTTGGCATTTTGGGAGCGTTATACTCAAAACATCGTTTCCACAAAAAAAATAAAAAAAAAAAGTGGCATTTTTTTCTCCAAAACGGACGCAGTTGATTGTTCTAATCGAACTTGGAATTTTTGGGCGTTCCGTGGGCGTTTTGCTCAGAAAGCCGTTTCCACCACAATAGTGGTATTTTTTCGTCCGAAACGGACACAATTGAATTTTTAGGTCAAACTTGGACTTTTTGAGCCTTTAGTGGGCGTTTTGCTCGGAATGTTGTTTTCATCCAAACCAGTGGTAGTTTTCGTCCGAAACGGACACAGGTGAATTTTCGGGTCAAACTTTGTCTTTTTGGGCATTTTTTGGGGTGTTTTGCATACATGGCATTTTCCACCCAAAAAAGTGTTGTTTTTCGCCCGAAACAGACACTGTGCGGTTGAAGTTGGTCTTTTTGGAGGAGTTTTTCGCAAACGCCGTTTCTGCCCAAACAAGTGATATTTTTCGTTCGAAACGGACACAATTAAATTTCCGGGTCAAACTTTGCCTTTTTGGGCATTTTGGGAGCGCTTTGTAGAGAGGACTATTTCCACAAAAGCAAGTGTTATTTTTCGTCCGAAACGGACGCTGTTGGATTTTCTGGTCAAACTTGGTCTTTTTGGACCTTTTGTGGGCGTTTCGCTCAGAGGGCCTCTTCCACCCAAAAAAAAAGTGGTATTTTTTGTGCAAAATGGATGCATTTGATCTTTCAGGTCAATATTGGCCTTTTTGGGCATTTTGGAACGTTTTGCTCTGTAGGCTGTTTCACGAAGAAAAGAAAAGTGATATTTTTTCGTCCGAAACGGACACAGTTCAATTTCAAGTCAAACTGGTGTTTTTATGGGCATTTTGGGGCGTTTCGCAGAGATGGTCGTTTCCGCCAAAACAAGTGATACTTTCGTCCAAAACGGACACAGTTGAATTGTCAGCTCAGACTTGGTCTTTTTTCGGCATTTTGGGAGCGTTTTGCTCAAACATCGTTTCCACACAAAAAAGTTGCATTTTTGGTCCGAAACGGACGCAGTTGATTGTTCTAATCAAACTTTGTATTTTTGGGCGTCCCGTGGGGGTTTTTGCTCATAAAGCCGTTTCCACCACCGTAAAAAGTGATATTTTTCGTCGAAACGGACACAATTGAATTTTTAGGTCAAACTTGGTCTTTTGATCCTTTAGTGGACGTTTTGCTCAGAATGTTGTTTACATCCAAACCAGTGCTAGTTTTCGTCCGAAACGAACACAGGTGAATTTCCGGGTCAAACTTGGTCTTTCTGGGCTTTTTGGGGTGTTTTGCAACATGGCTTTTCCCACCAAAAAAGTGTTGTCTTCCGTCCGAAACAGACACAGTTGAATTATATGGTCGAACATGGTCTTTTTGGGCATTTTGGAGGAGTTTTTCGCAAGTGCCGTTTCTGCACAAACCAG
>JAENRU010000110.1:0-25953 GCA_016647705.1 Eucommia ulmoides | reverse complement strand
GTATATTTCGGCCAACTGGACCTTCTTAACAACTTTCGGCTTTTGGGGTTCATATTAAGGAGTCCATAAAAATATTAATTATGATTAATCATAGTTTTTCAATTTTCAAACCCTTAATTTTTTATTCTATATAGAGACTACTCTAGTAATTAGTTTTAGAGTACAGTAAAATTGATGTTCAAATTCTTACAATTTTAATTGATCGTTGATCATTAAAAGTACATCATGTAACGTACTTCATCTTATTTTGATCATATGCATATATGTCGCTAATATGCACTATTGTGATTGGGTAATATTATTTAATTTTCCCAATTTGAAATGGTTGCTTGTGAATTGTTAAGGTTATTTTACCAAAGTGATTTAACCAACATAATTTGCAAGTTTTCGAGTTCTTATTTTATTGATGAGAAAAATTTAGATTAATATGTGCATTTTCCTACACAAAGGGGTTATTGTGAAGATTAATTTAATTGTTTGGTAATATAATTTAATTGTCCTAATTTAGAATGGTTACTTGTGAATTGTTAAGGTTATTTTACCAAAGTGATTTAACCAATATAATTTGTAAGTTTTCGAATTCCTATTTTGTTGATGAGAAAAATTTCGATTAATTTGTGCGTTTACCTGCCCAAAGGGGGTTATTGTGTAGATTAATTTAATTGTTGGACAATATAATTTAATTTTTACAATTTAGAATGTTTGCTTGTGAATTGTTAAGGTTATTTTACCAAAATGATTTAACTAACATAATTTGCATGTTTTCGAGTTCTTATCTTGTTGATGATTTTTTTTAAAATTAATTTGTGTATTTACCTGCCCAAATGGGGTTATTGTACATATTAATTTAATTATTGGGTAATATAGTTTAATTTTCTAAATTGTGAATGGTTGCTTGTGAATTGGTGATTTCAGTTTACCAAAGTGATTTAACCAATATAATTTGCAAGTTTTCGAGTTCTTATTTTGTTGCTGGAAAAGTTTTAGATTAATTTGTACGTTCACTTGTCTAAAAGGGGTTATTGTGAAAATTAATTTAATTATTGAGTAATATAATTTAATTTTCTAAATTAGAACGGTTGCTTGAGAATTATTGAGGATATTTTACCAAAGTGATTTAACCAATATAGTTTGCAAGTTTTTGAGTTCCTATTTTGTTGATAAAAAAAATTTAGATTAATTTGTGCATTCACCTGCCCAAAGCGGTTATTGTGTAGATTAATTCAATTGCATGATGATATTATGTGAGATAAATAATTTGATAAATTTGTTTGCCCAAAGAGAATGAGCTTTGAAAAATTATTTATTTCATTATATTTTGAAGGAAATATATGGATTTGAACGTCAATCTGCCCAAAGGGGTTGAATTTGTAAATCTATAAATTTTTCTTATTTTATTGATCTTCATAATTAAATAACAATCGTTTATCGTAGACTCTATCCAAAGTGGAGTTTATGATAACACAATTGATTCTTATGTAGTATTGTCTATGCTTAATTGAGCAATTTGCCTATTGTCCATATTTGATCTAGTTGTAATTTTTTGTGAAAATAATTTTCTTTTGTTGTAAACAATAATAACGTTACAATGAAATTCTAAATTGATTTCTTGATTTAATGGGTGTCTTTATAATTTTCTTTATTTTGATGACTGTGTCGTGTAAGTATTAATCATTATTATTATAAAAAATTTCTTATCTTATTAATCTTCATGCTTAAAGAATAATTATTTATTATAGACTCTGCCCAAAGGAGAGTTTTTGATGATGCAATTGATTCTTATTTATCGTGTCGCTTATACTTATTTGAACATTTTATTTTTCTGGTTTAGTGGGAGCTTTTGTATTTTCCTTTATTTCGATGATTACGTTGTGACCATTATTGTTATGTGTTTTGCAAAAATAAATAAATTTTTTTGATGATCATTGCTATTGTGTATTATATTGTTACATATCATTTGAATTGATTATACAATATGGTATCTTTAGACATTGTGACATAAGAATTGTAGTTGTATATTTTTTGTTGTCACAAATTACTGTTTTGAGATGTCCGGATATATTGTTAGTAACAAATAACTTGTTAAAGTCAAGCAATATCATATTATTGAGAAATTACAACAGTTTCATTTTATTGAGAAATTGCACTTAGCAATTTCGTATTGTTGATAAATTGCAATAGTTTCATTTTATTGAGAAATTGCAATTAGCAATTATTGAGAAATTGCAACAGTTTCATTTTATTGAGAAATTGCAACAATTTTATTTTGTTGAAAAACTGCAATTAACTGTTTTATTTTATTGAGAAATTGCAACAATTTCATTTTATTGAGAAACTGCAATTAGCAATTTTATTTTGTTGAGAAATTGCAATTAGCAATTTTATTTTGTTGAGAAATTGCAGCACTTTCATTTTATTGAGAAATTGTAATTAGCAATTTCATTTTGTTGAGAAATTGCAATATTACAATTTTTTTTTGTTAAGAAATTATAATGAGAACTGATAAGAAACAATGCTTATATATAATGATCACATGTTGACATTGATTTCTTACTACACTACCGCACTTTCGATCCATGTCGATATGATTAAAAATATTTATGAGTATGAAGAGTCTTATATTTATTGAGATTAACATATAGACCAGTACCATAATCCAATGTTAAAATCAAGTTGGATCGGATAAGTTTATCAAGATGCTATTTATAGACTATCATTTCTTTAAATAAAAAGGTGTGGCCACACCAAAAATAATTTTTTTGTTATTAACTCGAGAGGCTTGTTTTTAAAATTATATTTATTCAATTAATATACCTCAAGTGGGAGAATGTTGGGAAAAAAAATTATGAACTAATATTAATTGAATGAATTGTTATACAAAATCGGGTTAATGGATAATTTATTATTTAAGTAGCCTAAATAATCAGTGATCATATTTTGATTTGGGTTGTGGCGTCTTTTATATAAAAGCTTAATTAAGTGGGGAGTGTATGTTTAGGGTTTCGTTAAAGACCGTTATTAGGGGTCCAACGAGAAACCTTAGTATATATAACTATGTCCCCTCTCTAGTCTAGATTAAGGGGTTTTTTTTTTTCCATTAAGAGCTGCCACCACAATAATCTAGATCATAGGAAGGAAGATTTCGTGCATAGTCCGCTGCGATAGTTCAATCTCCTGCAATGACCGAGACAGATACGTTTTCCTTTACCGTTCTTCATTAATGTGTCATAATAATCATGTATGCTTTAAATTATTTGTTTAATTTTGTTTTATTGTGATTATGAGAAATAATCAATAATGAATTCTTTAAAGACTGACCCTAATTGTAGGCGTCTATAGATGACTTTTAAGTCTGTGTCAAATCCAAAGCTCAACCTTGGACAAGTGGTGGAAATTACCAAGCTGGAGTATGGAACCTTGAAGGTCTTTTTAGTCTTAAATAACTTAAATAATTATTTATATAATTATTTGAATTGTGATTGATTTGAAAATACATTTTTTTGGAACTGCTATTTTTAGATAAAGAGGTTACATGCTATCCCTACTCAAACCAAGATAGAACTTTGACTTGTTCAAATAATAATTAAGGTGAAGAGGGGACGAATCTCATCCGTATATAACTTTGTTTTTTACTAGTTTTCTAGAATTCATTTTTTCTTGCTATATTTGTATTTTTTTACTAGTTCTTTCTTCTTTTTGCGCTTTAGATGCATGCGATTCCAAGTTAATGCCAGATAAAAAATCTTTCGGTTATAGCTTGAGAATCAAGAGTCTTACTCCACTCAACTAACCAAGTTGGCTAAGCCGTTGCTCGATTCGAATTATAGTTCCCTCCGAATGCTGGGTAAATGAATTGTACTTGTAAGTAGTAAAATGGTCAGAATCTTATTAAAAATAAATTTTATTTATTTTTTCAAGTGGTATAGATCTAACAAAAGGGAAGGGGTGTATATTTAGAAACATCTAGACTCATGGTGTAAAAAATTTGGGATAAATTAAGGTATGAAAATATAATAAAGAACCGTGACCAAAACCGTCCTTTAAAATGCAATTTCAAACAGAACGAGCTCTGATTTGGCTTTTCAATTTCTGTCTTCGTGGTGGAGGCAACTTAACCTGTCAATTTGGGGGTTTCTATGGTATTTTAAGTGAAAAATACGTTGATCTGTGTTTGAACTTTCTTTGAATTCGCGATTCAACGGACACAGATGTGGTTTGCAATTTGAATGGGTCGTGAGATTGGTACTTGGTTGTGAACTTAATTTGGAATGATTATATCTTACCCTAATTTTCATCTCTTATTTAATGCCTTTTCCAAGGAAGAAGGAAGCATTATTAATTATTAATTACTTTATAGAATATATGCCATTTTAATTTATGAGCGCTTACTAGCTGCTTAAAAATTTGTGTTGAAACTACCAAATGAACTCATTTTTTTTTTTTTATCGATTACTCCTACTGGCATTTCGTGAACTAATTTGTCCTTATTAATGAATCATTTCTTTCCATATACGTTGTCGCCCCTAAAAACGCAATACAAACTATGATAACAAACTAACAATGAAGCTAAACCCACAATTTCTCTAATTTGTGATTGTTGTTCAGTGATTTTTTTTACACCACAACATTCAATAAATCATGATTTTCAAAATGAGATACTAATTTTTTTTTTCTTCCTTTAAGTTATTTTTGGATTACGATGCATCTGGATGTTATATATGAAATTAATTGTTATGTTAATTTTATATATAACATCATTACAATTTGAATACCCAATGAGTGTTGAATATAACATTCAATGTAATAGACGTAACATCAATTAAATTTAATAAAAGCATAAATTAAATGAACGTGTTAAATGTAATATGACTTATTGATAAAGGTGATTTGAACGTTGAAGGTAAAACTCAACTTTGTTCTTGTAACATATAAGATCGTGTTATATATAACCCAAATGTGAAAATTGAAAATTTTAGAAATAGCATGTTGAATGTAAGATGAATGTACGGATCTGAAACTGATAAAAAACAGTAAACGTAGTATCATTTTGAAGATCTTATTCAGACGAAATTGAATATATAATTAGATCGTAAAAAAATGTATACAATAAAAATTATTTTGATTTTAGTTCATTGATTTTGTTGTGAAATTGTTAAATATAAAAAATATCAATCCTACGTATTTTGCAAGGGCAAATTCGTCCTGTAATTTTCCTGTTTTTTCAATTTGGGACTAAATGGTTCGAAAAATCTATACACTAGAATTATTTTGTTCATTTTCAAATAGTTGGAATCAATTGGTAATTTCATACTTAATTGATGTCACCCGCTAATTTTTATTTTTTTTTAATTTATAATATACAATTAATTATTCTAATTTTTAAAATTTATGATTTCAAAAATAATATAAAATTATTTTTTTAATGAACTAACGTTAAGGTTGTGTTCGGATAGAGGATTTTTAGGAGGGATTTCATTTGATTAGGGGATTTTTAACTCTTCTTTTGACAAATGCTTTGTCTGGGTTTATTTAAGTTTTAGTAAGGAGGGATTTGTCAAATCCTTGTAAGAGTGAAATGAAGGATTTTGAAATCCTTTTAGGTGAGGTTGAATTTAATAAATCCTTCCCTTCCTATTTTGTAAAAAGGACACGGAGGTCATTTTTACAATTATTATGAGATCCCCTCTTTAACCTTTGTAAGCCACGGTTTTTTCTCTTTTTTCTTTTCTTCTTCTTCTTTTGTCTTGTTTTTCCTTCTCATTAATTGAGCTTCTTCATCGTCGTCGTGTGATTCTTCTCTGTCGCCGTCATCTGGTTTTTCGTTGTCTTCTTTGCCGTCACTTTGCTCGTTCAACGTCTTCTTCGTCGCCACTTCGTCCATTTGTTGTCTGTCGCTTCTTCTGTCCTCTTTGTCTGTCGCTCCATCGCCATCTTCGTCGCTTCGTTCGTTGTCACCGAAATAGGGTTCGATTTCAAAAATGAAATCGATTTCAAAATATCGTTCAAAATTGATTTCGAAATCTGGATTTCGTTTTCGAAATTGAAATCGAACGACGGCGAATGATGAAGATGGCGAATTTGTTTTTTGATTTGCTCATCGTTTGTTTCTAGTTTTCTTTTTTTTTTTTTCAGAAGTGGGGTAAAAAAAAAAAAAAACTTATCTAAATACTTCAGTTCAAACAATTATTTAAATAAAGAATTTATGAAATGAAGGAATTTCAAAATTTTAAATTTTGAAATCTATTCGTTTTACAAATCTCTTAAATTTATCAAATTTATTAACCAAAGAGGTCTCCACGCATGATAAACATACAGGTAGAACATAGGGATGGTCATGGGCCTAGGGGCCCGCCCAGCCCGAACGGACCGGCCCTATTTTTTTAGGGCTTGGGCTTAAGGTTTGAGCCCACGGGCCGGGCTTGGGCCTAGGTATTAGGGCCCGATCAAAATTAGGGCCGGACTTGAGCAAGACCCAAAAATTTTAGGCCCGGCCCGAAGGATACATAAAAAATAAAATAATATATATATATATATATATATATATATATATATACACACACACACACGCACATTACAGTACAACCTTAATATTTGGAATATTGGTTTTCTTTTGAAATTGTAATTTTAATATTTCTTGTTGGTTTGGAATATTGGTTTACTTTTAGTAATTGTAATTTTAATATTTCTTATTGATTTGGTGTTGAAAATTTTGTGTTTATTTTTTAAATTTAAAAAAAAAAAAAAAATAGGGCCGGGGGCCGGGCTTTGGGCTTAAAAATTTCTTATATGGCCGGGCTTGGGCATAGAATTAAGCCCCGATTGCCGGGCTAGGGCCCAACGTTTTTTTGTAATATACTAGTCTAAGCCCGGCCCGAACCCGGCCCAGCCCGGCTCATGACCATCTCTAGTACGACATGAATCACATGGCCTTATGTCTTCGTTTGGCGTAAAGGCTTAATCTAAGATTTCAACTTGTAATTTTTAATTGGGTCACATGCCATCAAATTTAAAAACTATTATATGCCGGTCTGCGCGAAAAATGTGGCTTACTTTTGTAAGTTCACAAGCATACGGAAGACCAGTCCCAATTTCACGACCAATTCAAATTCCAAACCACGTCTGTGTCCACTGAATCGCGAAAACTTCAAAAACTGATCAACTTATTTTTCACTTAAAGTACTGTAGAAACCCCAAATTGCCTCCACCACCACGACGGAAATTAAAAGCCAAATTAGAGCTCGTTATGTTTCAAATTGCAATTAAAGGAGCGTTTTGGTCGCGTTTATGTATATATATATATTCTATCTTCGGTAGTTGTTTGAAAGGCCTATATATAAGTCGGTGTTTCAGCTATTATTTTCTCGATCTTTGAACTATATCCATAACGCACTTGTTTCCCTAGGAAATCCTTGTGATCTGTCTCTCTCATCCTCATCATGCAGCCCGTTTCCCATATTAGGTGGCATGGTATGGTCTCAACAAGCCTAGAAAAAGCTAGTGCAGACCAAATTTGGTCACTTTTCGTAGACTTCTTCGACATATACAAATGGTTTCCTAATCTCACAGCTTCCTATGGTGTTTATGGCATCAACGGCGAGGTCGGTTGCATTCGCTACTGTACTAACACGGCGGTCTATCCCGCAACATTCACCAATGAGAAGTTGACAGCCATTGATTCTGACCAAAAAACTCTAACATTCGTGATGCTAGAGAATAGCTTCGGGTACAACAATTATGTCGCGACAATGAAGGTAATTCCTGTAGGGGACAACTACAAGAGCGGGTGTGTGATCGAGTGGTGGTTTGCCACCGATCCGGTGGAAGGGTTTACGTATGAGGAAACGTTGAGCAACTATAAATCGTGGGTGAATATAATGGGTGAGAGGATGGAGAATGACGTACTAGCACCTTGTGAATGATTGTTTGCATATTCAGTAAAGTTCTTGGTTGTGTGTGTTTTTATTGTTAAATCAACTAATAAATTTAAAGTCAGTGGGGATCTAGGATCAATAAATAAGTGTTTGGTGTGACGACGCTTTTGTGTCTGGTTTTCAATTGTTTATGGTTTTGTATTTCTTTGATCGGCAAGATTATTTACTTGATTGTGTCGTTTTTATATATTTGACATTTTAATAAAATATAAATTGTTTGAGGAGGAGAACTGAAGTTAGATTATCTGATAAATCATAATTTCCACTGCTAAATTTTACACTCGTTTTCACTTTGTATCATAAATTTTCAATTATAATTATTTTTTTTACTTTGGGCAATAGAGTTGGAAAATGCACCGATGAGAGTAAATATAGATTTATTGTTGTTGGTGTCTCAAATTGGGCAACACTTCCAGCTGGTCCGATCAGCATCCACGTGCAGATATCTTATTGAGGTGGAGTTCAAGTCTTTGGAGGGTTGTGCTCGTTGTGTGGTCCGCGGTCAATAGTCAATGGTCAATGTTAAGGAGTATTGGACAAAACAATTATGATACTAAAATATCTAATATGCCCTTGATTAACATTCAACTTTGAGTCCATATTTTTAAATTATCTAAAATACCCTCAAAAGTTGTATTAAGTTGAATTTGGAAAATACCCCTAATAACGTATCATCGAAGACTACTTCATCACGACCCATGAGTTGGTCCAAGCGGAAGGGGTTTGGGCTCATTAAGCAATATCTCCAGGGATGAAATTTTGGGGGTTGTCTATGGAAGGTGTTTTGTTGGGAGAGATGTCCAACTTCTGCGCCCGACAGTAACTCGATGGATTAGTCTCCGCCGACGGTGGTGCGGAGATACCCTGAAAAACCAAAAAATAAAGAAAAAGAAAAGAAAAAGAAGACTACTTCATCAAGGGAAAGTGGACAATCGTAGCATGAAAAAACATGAATTAATACGAGTGGAAAATATTTGGCAAAGAAAAGATAAGTGAGAATATTAAAAATGTTTTTAGAAATACTATATTTTCTTTTATCTTACTTTGTTCTTGTTCTTCCATATATTTTAAATATGTATAGTTAATAAGATGGAAGGCAAATTGCGAGGAATTGTACTAGAGAATTTTTTTTCGTCAATTGCACTTTGCACTCGTAAAATGTGAATGCTATCTTTACTTTGCTCCCAAAAATTTTAATTTTTTATATCAATCTAACTTAGTTGTCTGATTCCAAACATTATTTTTCTAGAGTACGGACTGTTAATGTAGTAATGAACTTGACCCACTTAGCGCATTAGGGCGAAACTATAACTTCCACTTCCACTCTCCCTAAACCATCTATATATAAATCATGACGGGTTTTTTGAAATAGTTTTTCTTCAAGTGTTTAGATTGTTTTGAGAAGAATAGATGGTCGACTTTGGATTAAAGATTTTTTTCAGAGAAAGAAATCCCACCTAAAATTTTTATTGTCTTGGTTGGATTTTATTATATTTTGTGTCCTTTAAGTTTCATATTTGTATTTTATTAACCATTTATTTTTTCCTATTAACTACTTTTTCATGCTATAAATTAGAAAATCAATATAGTGTCTTTAAGCACATCGAATCCCTAATATATAATCAGGACATATTTTACATTTGAGATATTTTTTACCATTGGATGGTTTTAGCCATTATCAATCGTTGATTTAAATTTTGTTGAAAAAAACTAAATAATTAACTCTCAGTAAAACATATTTTCATGATTATTGTATTTCAACAAATTAAAGACATTCAAGATTAATGTATTGAATTAAAATTAGTGTCTTTAAGCACAGAGTGTATACTAACCTATATTACAAATCAGGAAGGTTTTGCCTCCACATTATATTTCGCCTCACTCGGACGACTGAGAGCTATTAATGAAGACATGAACTAAATATCAACCATTCAATAGAAAATATATTTTCATTTGTTGGATTATATATTTGGAATGATTATATCTTACCCAAATTTTCAACTCTTATTTAATGGCTTTTCCAAGGAAGAAGGAAGCATTATTAATTATTAATTACTTTACAGAATCTATGCCATTTTAATTTATGAGCGCTTACCAACAGCTTACAAATTTGTGTTGAAACTACCAAATGAGCTCATTTTTTTTTTATCGATTACTCCTACTGGCATTTTGTGAACTAATTTGTCCTTATTAATGAATCATTTCCTTCCATATACGTTGTCGCCCATTAAAACGCAAGATAAAATATGATAATAAACTAACAATGAAGCTAAACCTACAATTTCTCTCATTTGAGATTGTTGTTCAGTGATTTTTTTTTTTACACAACATTCAATAAATCATGATTTTCAAAATGAGATACAAATCTTTTTTTCTTTCCTTATGTTATTTTTGGATTAAGATGCATGTGTATGTTATATATGAAATTAATTGTTATGTTAATTTTATATATAACATCATTACAATTTGTATACCCCAATGAGTGTTGAATATAATATTCAATGTAATAGAAGTAACATCAATTAAAGTTGATAATAGCACAAATTAAATGAACGTGTTGAATGTAACATGACTTATTGATAAATGTGATTGCAATGTTGAATGTAACACTCAACTTTGTTCTTGTAACATATAAGATCGTGTCATATGTAACCTAAATGTGAAAACTGAAAATTTCAGAAATAGCATGTTGAATGTAAGATGAAAATACGGATCTGAAACTGATTAAAAACAGTGAACGTAGTAGCATTTTGAAGATCTTATTCAGATAAATCTGAATATATAATTAGATCGTAAAAAAATGTTTACAATAAAAATTATGTTGATTTTAATTAATTGATTTTGTTGTGAAATTGTTAAACATGAAAAATATCAATCCTACATATTTTGCATGGGCAAATTTGTCATGTAATTTTCATGTTTTTTCAATTTGGGACTGAATGGTTTGAAAAATCTATAGACTGAAATTATTTTGTTCATTTTCAAATAATTGGAATCAATTGGTAATTTCATACTTAATTGATGTCACCCGCTATTTTTTTTTTTAATTTATAATATACAAGTAATTATTTTAAATTTTTAAAATTTATGATTTCAAAAATAATATAAATTTATTTTTTTAATGAACTAACGTTAAGGTTGTGTTCGGATAGGGGATTTTTAGGAGGGATTTGTTAAATCCTTTTAGGAGTGAAATGAAAGATTTTGAAATTCTTTTGGGAGAGGCTGAATTTGACAAATCCTTCCCTTCCTATTTTGTAAAAAGGACACGGAGGTCATTTTTACAATTGTTATGAGATCCTCTCTTCAACCTTTGTAAGCCACAATTTTTTCCCTTTTTCTTCTTCTTCTTCTTCTTCTTCTTCTTCATTGAGATTCTTCATCGTCGTCGTGTGATTCTTCTCTGTCGCCGTCATCTACTTTTTCATTGTCTTCTTTGCCGTCGCTTCGCTCGTTCATCGTCTTCTTTGCCGCCGCTTCGTCCGTTCGTCGTCTATCCGCTTTGTTTGTCGCTTCTTCTGTCCTCTTCGTCTGTTGCTCCATCTCCATCTTCGTTGCTTCATTCGTCGTCACCGAAATAGGGTTCGATTTGAAAAACGAAATCGATTTCAAAATATCGTCCAAAATCGATTTCGAAATCTTGATTTTGTTTTCGAAATCGAAATCGAACGGTGAATGACGATGACAAATTTGTTTTTGAATTTGTTCATGGACTGTTTCTAGTTTTATTAATTTCTTTTTCAGAAGTGGGATAAAAATAAAAAAAATAAAAACATTTATCCAAATATTTCAGTTTAAACAATTATCTAAATAAGGAATTTGTGAAATGATAAAATTTTAAAATTTATTCATTTAACAAATCTTTTAAATTTATCAGACCTATATTCCAAAGAGATATGCATGCATGATAAACATACACATGCATGATAAACATACACGTAGGACACGAATCACTTGGCCTTATTTTTTTATTTATTGTTGGAGATGATAACGATTGAATTCAATTTTTTTGGGAGTATAACGTACATGTCAAATCTTCATTTGGCGTAGAGATTTAATCCAAGATTTCAACTTGTAATTTTTAATTGGGTCACATGCCATCAGATTTAAAAACTAGTATATGCCGGTCTGCGCGAAAAGTGTGGCTTATTTTTGTAAGTTCTCAAGCGTACGGAAGACCAGTCCCAATTTCACGACCAATTCAAATTCCAAACCACATCTGTGTCCACTGAATCGCGAAAACTTCAAAAACTGATCAACTTATTTTTCACTTAAAATACTATAGAAACCCCAAATTGATAGGGTTAAGTTGCCTCCACCACCACGACGGAAATTGAAAGCCAAATCAGAGCTCGTTATGTTGCAAATTACCACTAGGCCAACCCACGATTCTCAGTTGCGTTTCTATATTATCTTTTCATACCTTAATTTATCCCTAATTTTTGATGCCATTAGTTTCGCTGTTTCTAAATGTACACCCTTCCCTTTTGTTAGTTCTATACGACTTGAAAAATTAATTAAAAATTATTTAAGTCAATTTATTATTTTATCATTTAATTTTTTAACAAATACCCCTCTTAACTTTTTTTATTTTTTATTTTATTTTTTTTTATTTTCACACGTTTTCCTCTCTCTTCCTCGTGAATTAAATTAGATGGTTGTCGACCATTGTATTCGCCCTCGTCGCCGGCTTTTTTTCTATCTAATTGTCGCCGCCGGACTGTGCAGATTGTCAGATCTTTAGAGATCCAGCGAAAAAGAAGAAGAAAAAGGAAGAGAAAAGAAAAGAGATGGGAAAGGCTGGGGCAGGTTCTATTCCTGAAAATGTTGTTTAAGGAGTCCAAGTCCCTTCCACTTGGACCAACTCATGTTGGTATAATAAAAGATATTTTTGATAATACTCTTATAATTATATCAATGTTGTTGTAGACTTTTGATGTTGAATATAAATAATGGCTATTTAATATAATTAAATAGAAGGAGGCCAAAGCTATTTGGTAACTCAATATTCTAAATTATTTCTAGTTGGTATTGGGTTGTTGAAAATGATCTTCATCCAATGTTCTCTCTTTAAGATTGGTGAGTTGTAATCCATTTGTATGAGATACTCGGACATCTACAAGGGGACTAACTAAAAGTAGTAAGAGATCAAACGTGATCATCCTCGACATCCAACATAGTAATTTTGTGTAATATCATGAAAATTTGTATTTTTAAAAATATTATTTTTATATAAGTCTAATATTTTTGGGTCGTTTTGTATATTTATGATATAAATAATATTTGATAAATTTTGGGGTTAAATGTTAACTTTAAATTGACTTTTAAAATTTTTAGGACTATTGTGTTATTTAAAATATACTTTCAAGATATAATTAATATTTTTTTTTATTTTAAGAAGGGCTTAAATATAAATAAAAAATATATGCAAGTTAATGCCTTGTGTTCATATTAAGGGACAACACAAATTAACTTAATACATACATGTGTGTGTGTTTGACACGTATAAGATTATGATGATGATAATAATAATAACAATGACAATAACAACTTACGTAAAGGGAATATATATGAGTTTTTCATGTTCAGTTTATATTCTTATGTGCCTAGTATTTCTCTATTGTGAGATTTATGTTATTACCGTCGTTAAATTATAGCTATTATTTTTCATGAAATAATTGTGATTATGTGAAAATTATATGAAAACATGCTTATTTTCTTATTTGTCATATTAATTAGATACACGTATTAGAGGAGTTGAAAATTCTACTGAGTATTGACTCATAAACCCATAATTTTGATTCCACGGCCGGTAAGAATGAAACTGTGCCATAAAATTTTAGTTGGATTTCTATTCTACTTGTAATAATCGTATTTATTATTTATACTGGATAATTTGATAATTATAGTTATCGTTGTAGTCGTAGAATTATTTGGAAAAATTGTATTCTACTCAGAAAAATTGTAATAAAATAATTATTTCTTTTATTATTTATAGGCTGGTGGAATAGGTATCAGATTATTATTTCATTATTAATAATAATGAATATATGCTGAGAAACTCTTAACATGATTTATTTCATTATTAATAATAATGAATTTATGCTGGGAAACTCTTAACATGATGATCACGAGCAACATTGATTAATTTTCACGTGCAATTATTATTGGTTTGAGGTTCTATTTTATTTGTAGTAATTGTATTACTAGTTACCATTGTGAAATCAACTAAAAAATGTGATAATTCTAATTATCACTGTAGTAGCAGTAAGATCTGTTAGATTTATATAAAAATTTATTCGATAAATCGTCAAATTATAATCGTCGCTGCAATATATAAAAATTCTCCGGTTTTATTCAATCAAAATATTGGTGATTCGATTTTAGTGTGAAATTTCGAAGGAGAGAAACCGCGTGGCGGCCTTGTGAAACCGGGTCATTACAGAGTTGTATTAGAGCGGGTTTGAGATTATCTTAGAATTGGGTTATGGTACCCATTGCTCATAATAAGTGTAATAATAGTTAAAAATAATAATTTTTGTATAATTTATTAATTGAAAGAAAAAAAATATTGATATCAGAACCAAAACACAAGAGTAGTTTTTTTTTTTTTTTCAAAGTAGCAAATAATATAGGGAGTGTTTTTATTCAAAGTGGCCGAATTACAAGTTTTAATATAATATACCAAATTGATGGTATATTATAAGTGATCAAACGGTAATAACAATGATTTAATTTTTGTTTTAAGATTTTAGAAGCATTTAGATTTTAGATTTTAGAAGCATTTTCTATACACAATGAAAACTGCTATTTTTTTCAGATAGCTTGTAAGAGACCGTTCGGTTTCATTTTCAATTCCAATTCTGAGGGTCCAGTATCTTGCTGACAACAACTGCCTTGGTAATCTTCCTCTGTTTTATTTATTAATTGTTTATGTATATGTTAACTTTTACTTTGAGCTTAGGTTTGCAACCAACTTAGGCTTGGACTGATTCTCCTCGCGTACCATACAAGATCATTAATTGTGGGGAGCTACCTATGGATGTCTAATCCGTCTAGGCTTACTTGTTTGAATTAGTAGTGTTTCTGTTATCGTATTTTAAATTGAAATGTGAATTTTTACTATCATAAGTTGAGATTAATCTATCAGTCAGTCTATGTAGTTGAAATTCATATCGTCTATTTTTATTTTGAACACGTGAGGACAAGTGAGAAGGTGGTTAATTGAAATAGTTGGAACATCAAATTTGATTTTGACCAATTTCAATTAATTAGAAATTCAACCATTTGAGAATTGCAGTTACCATGGTTTTTGTTTATATAACTAAATATGCTTTTCCCTTTGGCAACCAAGGGATCAGTTCGTACTTTAAGCTGTAAGTTCCAATTTGAACGTATAACACTTTAATGGTTAGCTTACTTGGTGAGTGTTGTGTTAGTCGTGGACCATAGGATAACTTATTAATATATATATTTTTTTAATTTCATGAGGGGATAAATAATGTAAATAAATAAATTAAAAAAAATGGTGGTTTATGACATGTGTTGGCTCCTACCATTTGAGATATTAAATGACCCTAACACTGATTGCAACCTTAGATTGTACGGATGAACAGGTTGCGGTACCGCTATAACTCCCGATAGGAAAACGATCATATGGCTGGTAATGAAGTATGTTATTTTATTATGTACAAGTGATTTGACCAATTGATTTAAATTCGCCTGTTCTATTTTAATAATATTTTGTTGAAACTGTCGATTATCGATGAAGTTGAAAAATCTGCATCGACTATGTATTTGTAACAAAATTTTGGCCCCTCAAAGTATGACAATTAGAGAAACTTAAATTTAATATATTATTTTAAAAGAAATTGTTAGTTAGATTATTTTTTAATTTAGTTAAAATTGTCAATTAGTTAGTATAATTTTTGACCCATCTAAGTTTGACAAATTGAAAAAATATAAATATAAATTTGTTATTTAGTTCAATTTTTTAATTTAGCTATTTAATTAAAAAATGTGTAATTACAAATTGTGCACTTTGGTCCCTCAAAGTTTAACCAAATTGGAAAAATGAAAAAAATATTAAAATTATATAAAATAATATTTGAAAATATTAAAAATACGTAGCTGATGCAGGTTTTTCGACTTGATCAATCATTTTTTATTTAAATAACTAAATTAAAAAATTAAACTCAAATTAACTAACAATTCATTTTAAAACAATATATTAAAACTTTTATTTAAATTTTATTTTAATTGATAATGAAGATGAAAAACCTGTATCGACTATATATTTGTAACAAATTAAACTCATGAAAGATAAACATAGACAAGAACATGGCAATCGCAGAAGTAAAAAATACATTTTTTTTACTTATGCTATGGCCATATTCTTGGTTATGTTCTTCTTTCATAAGTTTAATTAATTTAAAAAATATGCACTTTTGTCCCCACAAAGTTTGACAAATTAGAAAAATCTAAAATAGTAAATTTATATAAAATAATATTTGAAAATATAAATTTTATTTAACAATTATACTTAAAGAGTTTAATTAGTTAAAAATATGTAGCTGATGTAGGTTTTTACTTTATTTTTATTTTGCCTTGTAAAATAATAGCCGCTTGAAATGGATCACGTTTGATTGTTATTGTATTGGGGAGGTAGAATATTGGAAGGTACCGAGTTCGGGGTTTGTTACAGTATATCAGCTGTAAAATATTTGATCGTTCGTAGGGGAACACCCTTAAATGAATTAATCGAGATGCTAAAATCGTGTGTTCTTGAGGATAGGGCTACTGAAAATTTGAAACTAAAGTGTAGGATGCCGCTGGCTCTTTTCGGGGCGAATATCATTATCCATTTCTAAGTTGGTATTTTGAGCTTGATGTGGCGCCTTATCATCTCTACAACCTTTGGTCAGTGGGAAACCACATAATCCAGAGTTTTCACAATAGGAATTGTTTTGAAATGTATTGAACTGTTTGCCTCTCACTATATGTCCCCCCAAATGATTACTTGATAGGTTTAAGACCTCAAGAAAAGTTAGACTTGTCAATTCCTCAGAAATTCGGTCCACAAGTTTATTTGTGGAAAGATCCAACCATTGAAGATCGACCATTTTCTACAATTAATAGTTTCATTTTATTGAGAAACTAAATTTAGTAATTTCATTTTGTTGTGAAATTGTAACACTTTTATCTTGTTGAGAAACTGCAATTAGCAATTTTATTTTATTGAGAAATTACAACAGTTTCATTTTGTTGAGAAATTACAATTAGCAATTTTATTTTGTTAAGAAATTGCAGCAATTTCATTTTGTTGAGAAATTAACAATTTCATTTTGTTGAGAAATTGCAAATATTACAATTTTATTTTGTTAAGAAATTGTAATGAGGACCGATAAGAAACAATGTTTATATATAATGATCACATGTTGACATTGATTTCTTACTATACTACTGGACTTTTTATCCATGTCGATATGGTTAAAAATACTTGTGAGTATGAAGGGTCATATGTTTGTTGTTATTAACATATAGATCACCATAATCCAATGTTAAGATCATATTGGATCAGATAAGTTTATCAATATGCTATTTATAGACTATCATTCTTTAAATAAAAAGGTGTGGTCACACCAAAAATAATTTTTTGTTATTAACCCTAGAGGCTTGTTTTTAAAATTATATTTATTCAATTAATGTACCCCAAGTGGGAGAATATTGGAAAAAAAAAATTTGTGGGCTAACATTAATTAAATAAATTATTTTTCAAAAACGGGTTAATGGATTGTCTATTATTTAAGCAGCCCAAATAATAAATAATCATATTTTGATTTGGGCTGTGACGTCTTTTATGTAGAATCCAGGTTAAGTAGTGGAAGCCAGAGGAATATCCGCTGGAGGGGTCAAGAGAGAAAGGGGAGGAAACCCTAGGTCCGATTTAGCCGCCGCCATTCGTCTGGCCGGCCTCACGCTGGCCGTCCATCAGCGACGTCTTTATTGCGGTCGTTCTTCACCGTTCTCATGCTCGACGTCTTCTCTGGCAAATCTGTTCGCGATTTCACGGGCGATGTATAGCGGCGTTGATTTGTTTCTTTGAGTTGTGGTCGGTTTTTTACTCGCAATCATCCTGTTTTGTGATGTGATTTGAGGTGACAACTGCTGTCTTCAGTGAGTTGCGGGGATTTGTAATTTTTTTGCTGTGTTTTGCGGTTCTGATTTGCGGTGATTCGTCTTTTCGTTCATTCCGCAGGCGACGTCCTATTCTCCGGCAACTCAAATCTCCTGCTTCCCCGTTCCCCAGTGATAGTAGCAAGTTAATCATGATTTCACTGCCAAATTGCTTTGCGATATAGCTCCGATTTGCGATTTAACGGTAAATCGTTTTCCCTCTGATTTGGGGGCTGTTGTTTGTTGTTTGATGTTTTTGTTTCTGTGTCTCTGCAATGTTATATGCGAGGCTTCTTTCTACCCCTCGGAACACGAGTTTCGTCTGCTCTTATGCAGCTATTCTCCAAAGTGCAGTATGCCTTCCATCAATTGAGGTGGATTCATTTTCTTACACTAAGGATGGACTGCCAGCAGCTTCATTTTCTCATTCAACTTTGGCCCAATCAGAGGCTCTTTTCAACCAAGCAGTAGTGATGAAATTTCAATTCGGTAGGCCATCACTTGATGAAATACAAACTGAGCTAAGGTCTTGGAACTTTGATGGGCAATACACAATGGGTTTGATGGATTCAAAAACTCTCATTCTTCGCCTCCTCGACGAAAAAGATTTGTTAAAGGTTTTTTCTCGTGAGGTAAACGTTATTAAGGGTTTCTCCTATACGAGTTGCCGATGGAATAAAACATCTAATTCGAAGACCGATGCATCAATTCTTCCAATTTGGATTCAATTTCCAAAACTACCAATTAATTATTTTGTTCCAGAGATTCTCAAAGCTATAGCATGCACGATTGGTAAGGTCATTACTATTGATTCCACCACGTTAACCTTGACTCGATTGAACTCCGCTAGGGTTTGTGTAGAGGTTGATCTTTTGAAGGCTTTACCGCCCAAGATATGGATCGGAAAACAAGATGGTTTTTCTTAGGAAATCGTTTACGAATGCCTTCCATCTTTTTGTCCCTTTTGCAATATTCACGGTCACTCATTGGGAATTTGCCATAGGAAAAATCCAGATCTATTGAAGAAAACAGTGGATGAAGGTCAAGCATTGGATGTCGGTAACCCACTATCCAAAAGCTAAAAAAAAAACGGTGTAACAGGGCCTTGCGGAAAAAAGAGAATGAGGTGGTCTCTAATGCTTAGGAAACTGTATCTGGTCTGCTTGGGGAACATCAGAACACTGTTCAGGAGAGTGGTGTTGCAGATGGTATTCAGGATGGTATTGTTCAGACGATAGTTCCTCTATCTGTCCACACGGTTGCTTCACCATCTGGTCCCATGGTCTATTCCCACGGTTTCCCCTTCTGTTCCCACAAGAATTTTCCTCTCAGTCCCCACAGATGTTTCACACTCTGTTCGCATGACAATTTCACCTATTATCCTCTCGATTTTTCCTCCCCCTTTCCCCACGGTGGTTTCTCATGTCAAAGAGACTAGCGTGGAACCGATAGTGGATGGATTAGCTAATGGACAACATATTGTTTCAGTCCCATGGTTATTACAGCCGGGTGCAGGGGAAAATGACCCCATACAGGCTCTCTAAGTCCCTTTCGCTGACGTAAGGCCTGAGAAACGCTTAACCATGATGGGTTCTCAATCCAGGCAAGGGAAAAATATGGCTATGGATATTGGTGCGGCAGGTTATGCTACTGATACGTCGAGTGCTGATCTGGATGGTTTCCAAATTGTTCGGAAGAAAAAAGGAAAAGTAAGTGGTTCGTTGATAGCGGAAGGTAATTCCAAGTCTTCGAGAATGATTACTCGCAATCAAGTTAAATTTAATGTCTGACAACATTATGTTTTGCAATTGTAGAGGTATCAGTAATCCTAATACCCTTGCGAGGTTAAAACATATTGTGAAGTCTTCAAAAGTTTTCTTTGTCGATATTATTGACTCGTGGATTGATGATACTAACACGGGAAGACTTAACAAGGCTATCAAGTTCCATAACGGAACTTCTAATCAAGGTGAGTTTGGCAAAATATGGGTTTTGTGGAAAACTAATTTGAATGTGCAAATTGTTTGAACGCATCGTCAATTTATTGCTTGTAAGGTTTCTTGGTTAAATTTGGAGTTTTTGGTTGTGGTTGTATATGCTAGTTGGTTGTAGATTGAACGCAGAATTCTTTGGGACGATCTTGTTACTACAATCACCTTGTTTTCTATACCGATTATTTTTGGGAAAGATTTTAATGTTGTTCGTAGCATCTCAGAGAAATTGGGTCGTTTAACCCCTTCTTGGTGTGCCATGCAAGAGTTTAATGCAAGTATTAATCTAGTCGGGTTGGTGGACCCACCATTCACATGGTCAACTTTCACCTTCTGTAATAATCGCCAAGGGCTGTCTCGTCAATATTCTCGCTTGGATAGAATCTTGGTTTCGCCAACGATTTGTAATTCGTTCGATGGCCGAGTTGAACACTTGGAGCATATTAATTCGGACCACTGTCTGCTGATTCTCCACTCCTCCTCTTTTTCCTATAATGGTCTGAAGCTTTTTCGGTTTCAACGGACGTGGACTTTGCATGAGATATTTCTTGACGTTGTTAAATCTGCATGGAAGGCTTCTCATCAAAATCCCTTGGTTCGTTTAAGCTTGAATATCAAATCGACGAGGATGACTCTCAAAGTTTGGAATGCTCAAACTTTTGGGAACGTCTTTGTTGAGTTAAATTCGTGGAAGGATAGGGTGGAAACTTATGATTCTATGCTTCAAACTAACTGGTCCCAAGGTGTATCGGACTTATTTGATCAAGCAACTACAGAATATAATAATCTTCATAAGAAGGAGGAGATCTATTGGAAACAAAAGTCTAGAGAGCATTGGCTAGTAGAGGGAAATAGCAATTCCACATTCTTTCATACGTCTGTTAAAATGCGTAATTCTTCTCTATGTTTATCAGCGATTCGTCATGAAGATGGAAGTAGTTTAGTTGATCCCAATATGTTCCATGAAGTTGCTATTGAGTTTTTCAAAGATTTATATTTTTTTGGCTAGGTTTCTTACTCCGATACTGTCTTTGATTCCATCACGAACATTGTTTCAGATATGGATAATGCTATGTTATTGGCCCCTTTCTCGGTAGAGGAAATCAAAGAAGTCCTTTGGTCAATTCCCATTGACGGTGCTCCAGGTATGGATTCTCTCTCTTCCAGGTTTTACCAGTCTTCCTGGGATATCGTGGGTAAAGATGTTTGGGAAGTCGCAAATTATTTTCTTCAACGAAATTCCTTCCCTACAGTTCTCTCTAGCACTTTATTGGTTCTTATTCCGAAGTAGTCTCAACAATCCTCCCTTAAAGATTTTTGTCCGATCAGCTTATGTAATATCTGTTATAAAATCTTCTCTAAGGCGATATCTACCAAATTGGCGTCTCTCCTGCCGAAGTTGATTTCGGGTCAATAACACAGTTTTATTGAAGGCAGGTCAATCGCCGAAGCTATTGGATTTGCCCAAGAACTTGTCAAAGACTTGGGCAAGGATATTCGTGGTCAGAATGTTATGATCAAACTTGATATGGCTAAAGCTTATGATCGGCTAGAATGAAACTTTTTAATTGAGGTGCTTAAACGATATGGTTTCAGCTTAGGATTTATTGCTGCTGTTTCTAATTGTTTTGACTCGACTTTTTTCTCCATGGTGTTTCTAATTGTTGAGATACCTCTACTGGCGGCCTTGGTCTTCGTAATCTAAAGGATGTGAAGCTGACTTTTACTCTCAAACAGATTTGGTCTCTGCTGAAAGGGGATTCTCTTTGGTGTGATTTTATGAGATCCAAATACACTAATAAGCTCCCGGTATCGTTATGGTCAGATCAAATTGGAAGTTCTAAAATTTGGAAAGCTATTTTGACGGCTAAAATTAGTTTCTTACAATTTTCGAGATGGAAAGTCGGCAATGGCAAGCTTGCTAGTTTTTGGCATAACGATTGGGGCATTGGTATCCTTACTAATGATCTTCATTTTACCAACTCTCTGTCTTCTGTTAAAACTTGCTTGTAAGATAAGGAATGGTTATCCACAGATATGGAGGATGATGCTCAGGATTACCTGGAGGGATCCCTCCCTTTATTGTCATCAACCTATGAAGCTCTCATCTGGATTCCTAGCGTTAATGGCGTCTTTTCCATCAAATCGGCTTGGAGGGCTATCAGTGGTGAGGTGACCCCGGTTGATCACTTTTCTACTCTTTGGAGTCTATTGTCCTTTGAAGATTAATATTTTCATGTGGCGGCTCTTGAGGAACAAAATTGCAGTTGATGATACCATTCAGAAAATGGGAGTGTTTTTAATGTCGGGTTGTCGTTGTTGCCTCGCTCGATATCTTGAGAGAGAGAGATCTTAGAGTGAGAGAGAGAATAGATAATAAAGAGAGTGAAAGTGGATTGTGGAGTGAGAGGAATAAAAATGGAGATAATGTTAACATAAATGGGAGATTTTCAAGGGTATAATTGACTTTTAACGAGTCTTTTTTTCTGGCAAATGACTAAAAACTTAATTAAATGTATAATAAGGTTTGAATGTTAAGTGAACAGTTTAACAAGTCTTTTCTCTACATGGTCTTTGAAAGGGGACTAAATAATAAAAATCTCTTTTTATAAATCGTGAAGAAAATTTAAACACTATGACCTATGTTAAAAGTTCCTATTATTGGCCTATTAAATTCCTCATTTTTCTATATTTATTGTTAGTCAGAATAACTTATGTTTGGTGCTAATTGGTATTAATTTGTCGATGCGAAGACAATAAGATAGATTTAGCAACTCGTTGAAATTAATTAAAAGATAAAAAAATATTTGAACGACTCAAAAAATAAAGAAAACAGAAGGATAAGAAATGATAATTATTTTTTATGATAACATAATAATTTTTCCTCATTAAGTACATATTTCATTAGTAATGTTTTTCCGTAAATTAACGATATTACAAAAATATAAAAATAGTTAAATCAATTAATTTTTATTATACATCGAGTTAAGGAATTAATAATAGTATAAAGTCACAAAAAATAAGAGAACTCACACAAGGTAACATAATTACGCGTGAACATTTAAAAATTAACTTGTGATAAGTTTTAAAGGCTTGACTAGTTATGGTTATCAGATATCCATGGAGAGGCGCATTATAGTTCTTGTATGATTTTAGCCAGAATCTTATTAAAAATGAGAGCTTATGGAATCAAAGAATCTACGTTACAAAACCGTATTTGTATGCTTTTAGCCAGAATTTCTATTAAAAATGAGAGCATATGGATTCAAAGAATCTACATAACAAAACCGTACGTGAGATTTTCATCTCATACGGCTTCTCCTTTAATGTGCAAAATGAGTGAGAAAGAATCAATGCTAGAAAGGAAAGTCCAAAGAGAGCCAGAGTAGCCACGGAGTTGGGATACGATTTCTGGATCAGATTCTTTCTCCAATAAATCTATGATAAATTGCAATAATTGTTGGAAAAAAAAATTTGTAGGTTAACATTAATTGAATAAATTGTTTTATAAAAACGAGTTAATGGATAGTCTATTGTTTAAACAGCCCAAATAATTAGTAATCATATTTTGATTTGGGCTGTGACGTCTTTTATGTAGAAAACCAGTTAAGTGGTAAGTGTAGAATTAGGGCTTCTGTCACCCCCCACCCCGGACACCCGTCACCTATGGGGCCGGCGTGACATCGTCACGACATCCTCTGAGGGTCAAACCAACTAGAAAGCGACAGTAGACAATCATAATTATACAATCACCAAAATTAGGCTATAAACATTTTCTCTAACTAGGGACACACCTATCCCTGAATTTTTAATAACAAAAAAAAGAAGAAGATAAAAACAACAATGAACCTCTCCTAGGTCCGCCTCAGGCAGCACCTCCCAAAATACTCCCTCGCTATCCCATTGCCGGACTCTACCCAATGCCAGTAGGGGACCGACTCCTAACTATTTCACCTACAAGTGTACTGCCTTCTTAATAAAAATATTTTTACATAATAATACATTCTAAATAATACATCATTTAAATATGGATCAAGCATAAGCATATAGATGTCATATAACTTGTAAAAGTCTTCATAATATATGTAGTGAAAATAAAGCAATGTATATAAGTTCCATTTCAAAACCATCTAGTGTAAATATCATACCAATCACCATAATAAATAATAAATCACTCAGTATAAATAAACATCACATCTAAAACCACCACTCCACCACAACACACACTGGCTAGCTATAGTGATCATTTTAACCTCACAATCGGGAGTTGCAATGGTACCGTAACATTCGTAGGAATACCTTCCTACGAAATATCCACATCCCTTTGAGGGAGAAATATAATCCACACCGCCGCCGACCGTGCTCACCGATCACACGCTCACACCACCCACGAAGAAAGAACACCCACGACGTCTGAACGGAATATACCGCCGGCCTTCACTGCCGGCCACCAACCTCTCTCTCCTTTCTCTTTTTCTGCTTCTGTTTCGTCTCAGCCAACCAATGACGGCACAACACCCACGCTCTTCACATCCTTCTCACCGGCGGCGACACGCAACAACACCTACACACTCCTGATCACGTACCCACAACCAAATACTCATACACAACCGAAATATACACACACACACACAAGCACAGGAGCAAAACACACACACACAAATTACTCTCGTATGACTCCAACGCCTGACTCGCATAACTCTAACTAGTGCCAGTCGGGGATCAACCGACTCCTATCTGCTCCATCTGCGAGTGTACTGTCTTTTTAGTAAAAATATTTTATAACAAGAATTCATATCTACAACATCTAAATGGATCAAGCGTAAGTATATAAACACCACATAGCTCGTAAAATCTCCAGTATATAAACAGTGAAAATAAAGCGATATAGATAAGTTTCATCCAAATGCATCTAGTATAAAATCATACCAATCACCATAATAAATAATAAATCACCCAATATAAGTAAAACGCCACATCTCAAATACACATATCAAACCACCACTCCACCACAACACACACTGGCTAGCCATAGTGATAGTTTTAACCTCATGATCGGGAGTTGCAACGGTACCGTAACATCCGTAGGAATGCCTTCCTACGAAATATCCATACCCTTTTTTGGGGAGAAATATAATCCACACCCCTTTTTCTGGGGAGAAATATAATCCACACCCTTTTTTTGGGGGGGGGAGAAATATAATCTACACTCCTTACGGGGAGAAACATTCACATCCCATGGAAAAAATCCACACTCCTTACTGAGAGAAATATAATCCACACCCCTTTCGGGGAGAACAACTATGGCATCGTCAAAATCATCAGTATATTTAAAAATCCACATCCCTTACGAGAAGAAATACATTTTCACACCACATCGTCAAAAAATCCACACCCCTTATGGGGAGAATATAAACCACCCATGTCCAATGAATTTTTTTTTTAATCTTTCTTTTTCGAAACCAACACTATTTCCCGGAAATTTATTTTACCAACTCACCCCAAAAACCTACTTAATCCATATCATTTATGAAATCGTACAGTGTAAGTAAACACATATGTCATCATATATATATGTATAGAAAATAGTTTGGCAAGAAGACAGTACAGTCACCTGATTATCCGTTTTCGAAGACTTTAATCGCCTATTCTCTACTGGTACTCCGATACCTGCAAACCTAATAGTGACAGGGCCTAAATTAATATTTTATGTAAAAATGATCTAACCATGAAATGCAGGCCCTAATTTCCGTAACCTCCTATTCCCCATCTTTTATTATGAAATATTATTATTCAACTAATATTACTTCGTTACAGTTTACCATATCGAATTTATTCATGTGAACGGTCTCACT
>JAENRU010000158.1:7500-10000 GCA_016647705.1 Eucommia ulmoides | reverse complement strand
CCACAGCGTTGGAAAAATACGTTGGCAAAACAGGGCGCACCGTTGGCAAAATAGGGCGCAGCGTTGGCAAAATACGTTGGCAAAACAGGACGCACCGTTGGAAAAATACGTTGGCAAAACAGGACGCACCGTTGGAAAAATAGGGCGCAGCGTTGGCAAAATACGTTGGCAAAACAGGCCGCACCGTTGGCAAAATAGGGCGCAGCGTTGGCAAAATACGTTGGCAAAACAGGACGCACCGTTGGAAAAATAGGGCGCAGCGTTGGCAAAATACGTTGGCAAAACAGGCCGCAGCGTTGGCAAAATAGGGCGCAGCGTTGGCAAAATACGTTGGCAAAACAGGGCGCAGCGTTGGCAAAATAGGCCGCAGCGTTGGCAAAATAGGGCGCAGCGTTGGCAAAATAGGGCGCAGCGTCTAGCACACCGTTGGCAAAACAGGGCGCACCGTTGGCAAAATAGGGCGCAGCGTTGGCAAAATAGGGCGCAGCGTTGGCAAAATAGGGCACCGTGTCTAGCACACCGTTGGCAAAACAGGGCGCACCGTTGGCAAAATAGGCCGCAGCGTTGGCAAAATACGTTGGCAAAATAGGGCGCAGCGTTGGCAAAACAGGACGCACCGTTGGAAAAATAGGGCACAGCGTTGGCAAAATACGTTGGCAAAACAGGCCGCACCGTTGGCAAAATAAGCCGCAGCGTTGGCAAAATAGGCCGCAGCGTTGGCAAAATACGTTGGCAAAACAGGCCGCACCGTTGGCAAAATAGGGCGCAGCGTTGGCAAAATACGTTGGCAAAACAGGCCGCAGCGTTGGCAAAATAGGCCGCAGCGTTGGCAAAATAGGGCGCAGCGTTGGCAAAATAGGGCGCAGCGTCTAGCACACCGTTGGCAAAACAGGGCGCACCGTTGGCAAAATAGGGCGCAGCGTTGGCAAAATAGGGCGCACCGTTGGCAAAATAGGGCGCAGCGTCTAGCACACCGTTGGCAAAACAGGGCGCACCGTTGGCAAAATAGGGCGCAGCGTTGGCAAAATACGTTGGCAAAACAGGGCGCACCGTTGGCAAAATAGGCCGCAGCGTTGGCAAAATACGTTGGCAAAATAGGGCGCAGCGTTGGCAAAATACGTTGGCAAAACAGGACGCACCGTTGGAAAAATAGGGCACAGCGTTGGCAAAATACGTTGGCAAAACAGGCCGCACCGTTGGCATAATAGGGCGCAGCGTTGGCAAAATAGGCCGCAGCGTTGGGAAAATACGTTGGCAAAACAGGGCGCACCGTTGGCAAAATAGGGCGCAGCGTTGGCAAAATAGGGCGCAGCGTCTAGCACACCGTTGGCAAAACAGGGCGCACCGTTGGCAAAATAGGGCGCAGCGTCTAGCACACCGTTGGCAAAATAGGGCGCAGCGTTGGCAAAATACGTTGGCAAAACAGGCCGCAGCGTTGGCAAAATAGGCCGCAGCGTTGGCAAAATACGTTGGCAAAACAGGACGCACCGTTGGAAAAATAGGGCACAGCGTTGGCAAAATACGTTGGCAAAACAGGCCGCACCGTTGGCAAAATACGTTGGCAAAACAGGGCGCACCGTTGGCAAAATAGGCCGCAGCGTTGGCAAAATACGTTGGCAAAATAGGGCGCACCGTTGGCAAAATACGTTGGCAAAACAGGACGCACCGTTGGAAAAATAGGGCGCAGCGTTGGCAAAATACGTTG
This sequence comes from Eucommia ulmoides, assembly GCA_016647705.1. Taxonomy (NCBI): domain Eukaryota; kingdom Viridiplantae; phylum Streptophyta; class Magnoliopsida; order Garryales; family Eucommiaceae; genus Eucommia; species Eucommia ulmoides. Next base: position 8,295 of record JAENRU010000158.1, on the reverse strand, counting down.
GCAAAACAGGCCGCACCGTTGGCAAAATAGGGCGCAGCGTTGGCAAAATAGGCCGCAGCGTTGGGAAAATACGTTGGCAAAACAGGGCGCACCGTTGGCAAAATAGGGCGCAGCGTTGGCAAAATAGGGCGCAGCGTCTAGCACACCGTTGGCAAAACAGGGCGCACCGTTGGCAAAATAGGGCGCACCGTTGGCAAAATAGGGCGCACCGTCTAGCACACCGTTGGCAAAACAGGGCGCACCGTTGGCAAAATAGGGCGCAGCGTTGGCAAAATACGTTGGCAAAACAGGCCGCAGCGTTGGCAAAATAGGCCGCAGCGTTGGCAAAATACGTTGGCAAAACAGGACGCACCGTTGGCAAAATAGGCCGCAGCGTTGGCGAAATACGTTGGCAAAACAGGGCGCACCGTTGGCAAAATAGGGCGCAGCGTTGGCAAAATACATTGGCAAAATACGTTGGCAAAACAGGGCGCACCGTTGGCAAAATAGGCCGCAGCGTTGGCAAAATACGTTGGCAAAACAGGGCGCACCGTTGGCACAGCGTCTGTATTGCAAAGTGCACGATGGCTTGCATGCATTTTCAAATGCATTTGCACTTTGCATAGTGCATTGCATTGCATGCATTTCCAAGGCACCTTGCCAATGCATAGTGCACAATGGCTTGCATGCATTTTCAAATGCATTTCCACAATGCATAGTGCATATTGCATTGCATGCTTTGGCAAGACCTTTGCAAAGTGCACAATGCATGTTGCATCATATGCATTGGAAATGTCTTTGCACAATCCAAAGTGC
>JAENRU010000343.1:22500-26279 GCA_016647705.1 Eucommia ulmoides | reverse complement strand
GCAAAACAGGCGCACCGTTGGCAAAATAGGGCGCAGCGTTGGCAAAATACGTTGGCAAAACAGGACGCACCGTTGGAAAAATAGGGCGCAGCGTTGGCAAAATACGTTGGCAAAACAGGCCGCACCGTTGGCAAAACAGGCCGCACCGTTGGCAAAATAGGGCGCAGCGTTGGCAAAATACGTTGGCAAAACAGGACGCACCGTTGGAAAAATAGGGCGCAGCGTTGGCAAAATAGGGCGCAGCGTCTAGCACACCGTTGGCAAAACAGGGCGCAGCGTTGGCAAAACAGGGCGCAGCGTTGGCAAAATAGGGCGCACCGTTGGCAAAATAGGGCGCAGCGTTGGCAAAACAGGGCGCACCGTTGGCAAAATAGGCCGCAGCGTTGGCAAAACAGGGCGCACCGTTGGCAAAATAGGGCGCAGCGTTGGCAAAATAGGGCGCACCGTTGGCAAAATAGGGCGCAGCGTCTAGCACACCGTTGGCAAAACAGGGCGCACCGTTGGCAAAATAGGGCGCAGCGTTGGCAAAATACGTTGGCAAAACAGGGCGCACCGTTGGCAAAATAGGTCGCAGCGTTGGCAAAATACGTTGGCAAAATAGGGCGCAGCGTTGGCAAAATACGTTGGCAAAACAGGACGCACCGTTGGAAAAATAGGGCGCAGCGTTGGCAAAATACGTTGGCAAAACAGGCCGCACCGTTGGCAAAATAGGGCGCAGCGTTGGCAAAATAGGGCGCAGCGTTGGCAAAATACGTTGGCAAAACAGGACGCACCGTTGGAAAAATAGGGCGCAGCGTTGGCAAAATACGTTGGCAAAACAGGGCGCACCGTTGGCAAAATAGGGCGCAGCGTTGGCAAAATAGGGCGCAGCGTCTAGCACACCGTTGGCAAAACAGGGCGCACCGTTGGCAAAATAGGGCGCAGCGTTGGCAAAATAGGGCGCAGCGTTGGCAAAATAGGGCACCGTGTCTAGCACACCGTTGGCAAAACAGGGCGCACCGTTGGCAAAATAGGCCGCAGCGTTGGCAAAATACGTTGGCAAAACAGGCCGCACCGTTGGCAAAATAGGGCGCAGCGTTGGCAAAATACGTTGGCAAAACAGGCCGCAGCGTTGGAAAAATAGGGCGCAGCGTTGGCAAAATACGTTGGCAAAACAGGCCGCAGCGTTGGCAAAATAGGGCGCAGCGTTGGCAAAATAGGCCGCAGCGTTGGCAAAATAGGGCGCAGCGTTGGCAAAATAGGGCGCAGCGTCTAGCACACCGTTGGCAAAACAGGGCGCACCGTTGGCAAAATAGGGCGCAGCGTTGGCAAAATAGGCCGCAGCGTTGGCAAAATAGGGCGCAGCGTCTAGCACACCGTTGGCAAAACAGGGCGCACCGTTGGCAAAATAGGGCGCAGCGTTGGCAAAATACGTTGGCAAAACAGGGCGCAGCGTTGGCAAAATAGGCCGCAGCGTTGGCAAAATACGTTGGCAAAATAGGGCGCAGCGTTGGCAAAATACGTTGGCAAAACAGGACGCACCGTTGGAAAATAGGGCACAGCGTTGGCAAAATACGTTGGCAAAACAGGACGCACCGTTGGAAAAATAGGGCACAGCGTTGGCAAAATACGTTGGCAAAACAGGCCGCACCGTTGGCAAAATAGGGCACAGCGTTGGCAAAATACGTTGGCAAAACAGGCCGCACCGTTGGAAAAATAGGGCACAGCGTTGGCAAAATACGTTGGCAAAACAGGCCGCACCGTTGGCAAAATAGGGCGCAGCGTTGGCAAAATAGGCCGCAGCGTTGGGAAAATACGTTGGCAAAACAGGGCGCACCGTTGGCAAAACAGGGCGCACCGTTGGCAAAACAGGACGCACCGTTGGAAAAATAGGGCGCAGCGTTGGCAAAATACGTTGGCAAAACAGGGCGCACCGTTGGCAAAATAGGGCGCACCGTTGGCAAAATAGGGCGCAGCGTCTAGCACACCGTTGGCAAAACAGGGCGCACCGTTGGCAAAATAGGGCGCAGCGTTGGCAAAATACGTTGGCAAAACAGGCCGCAGCGTTGGCAAAATACGTTGGCAAAACAGGACGCACCGTTGGCAAAATAGGCCGCAGCGTTGGCGAAATACGTTGGCAAAACAGGGCGCACCGTTGGCAAAATAGGGCGCAGCGTTGGCAAAATACGTTGGCAAAATACGTTGGCAAAACAGGGCGCACCGTTGGCAAAATAGGCCGCAGCGTTGGCAAAATACGTTGGCAAAACAGGGCGCACCGTTGGCACAGCGTCTGTATTGCAAAGTGCACGATGGCTTGCATGCATTTTCAAATGCATTTGCACTTTGCATAGTGCATTGCATTGCATGCATTTCCAAGGCACCTTGCCAATGCATAGTGCACAATGGCTTGCATGCATTTTCAAATGCATTTCCACAATGCATAGTGCATATTGCATTGCATGCTTTGGCAAGACCTTTGCAAAGTGCACAATGCATGTTGCATCATATGCATTGGAAATGTCTTTGCACAATCCAAAGTGCGCCATATGCATTACATGCGAAATGCGCACTTTCTACCAATTAAAGACCGAGCACAATATAGACTTTCTACTCATTTCCTCCCATTTCACTTCCCAAATATTTTTACATGTTAATACATATTTATTACTGATTTTTCAGCATTTTTCCCGATTTTTTTTGGCATTTTTCTGATTTTTCTGTGCATTTTTCAGCATTTTTTCTGGAAAAATCGAAATAAATATTTCCGGGATCCGAAAAATCACGAAATTCATTTTCATGGTAGAAATAATTATTATCTTTCAAACAAAACTGATTTCAAGCCAAAATGATACCTAAAACTCCAAAAAAGTCCATTATGACTCCTCGAGCACCTTGATGTCTACTGCTGTCACTTAGTTTTTTTTGCATAAGGTATTATAAGGGGGGAGGTGTTCCCAGGCAGCTAGTACCCCCCTGACCCCAGGCAGCCGTCCCTCCCCCGTGCAAGGCATCGTTAGCAAGGCCCCTACGAGTGACCCGAGGTGATCCTAAAGGAAGGAAAGATATGCTAACATGCCGAACACGAGGGGGGGGCGGTCTGGGGTCTACGTGAAGCCTGGAACAACGGGGCACGCCCGGAGCTACCGTCGACCCGACGCATTTACGGTAGCGCAGAAGGACGTGCCACGGGACCGCGGAGTTGGTGTCAAGCGCAACGTGCCCGACGGGATTATGTGGAGAGGAACACCACATTTCTCTAGCGTGGCGTGGCGACTCCACGGTCAGGGGGGGGGCATACCGTCGGATCCGTTGCACCACGTCGATTATGTGCTACCGGTTGGCTGGTATTGTAGCACATTTTCGGTAGCGTGGTGCGGCGGTGAAGCGGTATGCCATTAAAAAGAGGGGGGGGACTAAAATGAACAAAAACACACTAAATTGTAGCCTTCGGACCGTTGCTTCCAAAACGTGCGACCCGTTACTACCGTTGCCTAGTTTTCGGGGGTTGGTGCAACAGCGCCTGGCATGCGAGGGGATCCCGCAAGGTTGAAGTATCCCTAGGGCGATCCTCGTGTGCCTTGAGCTCTGCATCAGTGTCTTTCACACGCCCCTATTCGTCGCTGTAGCCGTGCCTACCGACACAGACCCTTTTCGGATTCGAGCTCGGAATTCGGGCAACCGCCCGTTAGCTGTGTTTCAGATCGGTCCGGTGCGACGGATTTCTCGGTGCAGCGGGATAACGCTGCTGTGCGAGGGCAAAATTGCGTGCTGTTCCCATCCCGTGGTGGTTCTATGCAGTT
>JAENRU010000343.1:0-2500 GCA_016647705.1 Eucommia ulmoides | reverse complement strand
CAAAATAGGGCGCAGCGTTGGCAAAATACGTTGGCAAAACAGGACGCACCGTTGGAAAAATAGGGCGCAGCGTTGGCAAAATAGGGCGCAGCGTCTAGCACACCGTTGGCAAAACAGGGCGCAGCGTTGGCAAAACAGGGCGCAGCGTTGGCAAAATAGGGCGCACCGTTGGCAAAATAGGGCGCAGCGTTGGCAAAACAGGGCGCACCGTTGGCAAAATAGGCCGCAGCGTTGGCAAAACAGGGCGCACCGTTGGCAAAATAGGGCGCAGCGTTGGCAAAATAGGGCGCACCGTTGGCAAAATAGGGCGCAGCGTCTAGCACACCGTTGGCAAAACAGGGCGCACCGTTGGCAAAATAGGGCGCAGCGTTGGCAAAATACGTTGGCAAAACAGGGCGCACCGTTGGCAAAATAGGTCGCAGCGTTGGCAAAATACGTTGGCAAAATAGGGCGCAGCGTTGGCAAAATACGTTGGCAAAACAGGACGCACCGTTGGAAAAATAGGGCGCAGCGTTGGCAAAATACGTTGGCAAAACAGGCCGCACCGTTGGCAAAATAGGGCGCAGCGTTGGCAAAATAGGGCGCAGCGTTGGCAAAATACGTTGGCAAAACAGGACGCACCGTTGGAAAAATAGGGCGCAGCGTTGGCAAATACGTTGGCAAAACAGGGCGCACCGTTGGCAAAATAGGGCGCAGCGGTTGGCAAAATAGGGCGCAGCGTCTAGCACACCGTTGGCAAAACAGGGCGCACCGTTGGCAAAATATGGGCGCAGCGTTGGCAAAATAGGGCGGCAGCGTTGGCAAAAATAGGGCACCGTGTCCTAGCACACCGTTGGCAAAACAGGGCGCACCGTTGGCAAAATAGGCCGCAGCGTTGGCAAAATACGTTGGCAAAACAGGCCGCACCGTTGGCCAAATAGGGCGCAGCGTTGGCAAAATACGTTGGCAAAACAGGCCGCACGTTGGCAAAATAGGGCGCAGCGTTGGCAAAATACGTTGGCAAAACAGGCCGCAGCGTTGGCAAAATAGGGCGCAGCGTTGGCAAAATAGGCCGCAGCGTTGGCAAAATAGGGCGCAGCGTTGGCAAAATAGGGCGCAGCGTCTAGCACACCGTTGGCAAAACAGGGCGCACCGTTGGCAAAATAGGGCGCAGCGTTGGCAAAATAGGCCGCAGCGTTGGCAAAATAGGGCGCAGCGTCTAGCACACCGTTGGCAAAACAGGGCGCACCGTTGGCAAAATAGGGCGCAGCGTTGGCAAAATACGTTGGCAAAACAGGGCGCAGCGTTGGCAAAATAGGCCGCAGCGTTGGCAAAATACGTTGGCAAAATAGGGCGCAGCGTTGGCAAAATACGTTGGCAAAACAGGACGCACCGTTGAAAAATAGGGCACAGCGTTGGCAAAATACGTTGGCAAAACAGGACGCACCGTTGGAAAAAATAGGGCACAGCGTTGGCAAAATACGTTGGCAAAACAGGCCGCACCGTTGGCAAAATAGGGCACAGCGTTGGCAAAATACGTTGGCAAAACAGGCCGCACCGTTGGAAAATAGGGCACAGCGTTGGCAAAATACGTTGGCAAACAGGCCGCACCGTTGGCAAAATAGGGCGCAGCGTTGGCAAAATAGGGCCGCAGCGTTGGGAAAATACGTTGGCAAACAGGGCGCAACCGTTGGCAAAACAGGGCGCACCGTTGGCAAAACAGGACGCACCGTTGGAAAAATATGGCGCAGCGTTGGCAAAATACGTTGGCAAAACAGGGCGCACCGTTGGCAAAATAGGGCGCACCGTTGGCAAAATAGGGCGCAGCGTCTAGCACACCGTTGGCAAAACAGGGCGCACGTTGGCAAAATAGGGCGCAGCGTTGGCAAAATACGTTGGCAAACAGGCCGCAGCGTTGGCAAAATACGTTGGCAAAACAGGACGCACCGTTGGCAAAATAGGCCGCAGCGTTGGCGAAATACGTTGGCAAAACAGGGCGCACCGTTGGCAAAATAGGGCGCAGCGTTGGCAAAATACGTTGGCAAAATACGTTGGCAAAACAGGGCGCACCGTTGGCAAAATAGGCCGCAGCGTTGGCAAAATACGTTGGCAAAACAGGGCGCACCGTTGGCACAGCGTCTGTATTGCAAAGTGCACGATGGCTTGCATGCATTTTCAAATGCATTTGCACTTTGCATAGTGCATTGCATTGCATGCATTTCCAAGGCACCTTGCCAATGCATAGTGCACAATGGCTTGCATGCATTTTCAAATGCATTTCCACAATGCATAGTGCATATTGCATTGCATGCTTTGGCAAGACCTTTGCAAAGTGCACAATGCATGTTGCATCATATGCATTGGAAATGTCTTTGCACAATCCAAAGTGCGCCATATGCATTACATGCGAAATGCGCACTTTCTACCAATTAAAGACCGAGCACAATATAGACTTTCTACTCATTTCCTCCCATTTCACTTCCCAAATATTTTTACATGTTAATACATATTTATTACTGAT
>JAENRU010000445.1:0-26145 GCA_016647705.1 Eucommia ulmoides | reverse complement strand
GAGTTTATCAGACGCTTTACTTTGATTCAGATAAAATGACTTGACGAATAGCTAATCTGTACTCAAGATAAGAACAATATTGTGTTTAAATCTATGTAATTACTCATCTTAGTGGTAATATCTTTCAGATCAGATGTGAGATGGAAAAGTTACAAAGTCGAGAAAAAGCTTACTGATGAGGCGACTACAAAGTCTTCAGAATTAGAACGTTTGGAAGAACAACACAAGATGTTGAAGGTGGCTGTGGAGATGGCTTTGGAAGAGCAACATCCTGTTGACTACTACATTAAACAGCTCAACGAGCAAATAGATGCAAAAAAGCATAATCTTGTGCTACTGGAGTCACAATGGTAGAATGCTGTTTTTCTATTCACTTTTTGTCAGCATTTTATAACTGAACTTGGTCAAATATATTCTCTAAATCCTTGAGTTGAAAAGAATTATTGCTATTAAAAGTGCAACATGAGTTTCTCTTGCATGAAAATGTTTGTATTGATTTCATCTTAACTTCACCACAGGGATGCTCTCATAAGGCCTTTGGAAGAGGAAAAAATAAGCGTTGAGGATGCTCTTTGTTTGGCAAAGCCGGAGGCTCGAGAAAAGCTTAAAAAGTTGAAAGAAGTAGAGCAAGAGAGGGAATCAGTGGTATCAGAAATTAAGAGAAGGTATTGGATTATGAGCATATTATTTCGATATTTGTATGCTAAAACATAATTGGTTCTACAGAAGAATTGTGAAGCCTATTTAACTTTTAGGACAAATATCATTTGTTTCTCCTTAACATAAAAATTCATGCTTATTTTTTCCATAATATCCAAAAACTATCCCTGAAGTTTGGATTTTTATATTAAAAAAATCATATGTTAACAGAACAATGACTGCTATCATGATTCATGACCTGGCTTAGGTCTATAGAAAAATCACATAAATGTTCAAAAATGCCCTCGATAATTTTATTTTTTTCAAAAAAAAAAAAACCCGAAACTAACACAGCACATATAAAAAACACCCAGCTATATGAAAACGTCAACAAAAGGATGAAGATTTTTTTTAAATCAAATACAAAAATAATCTTTGAATCATGGTTAGGAATAGTTTCATGGTGAATGATAAGCAGTGGGTTCATACTCTCTTATAGTTGGTGATGTATACGGAAGAGGTAAAGAAATTGAATGATTTCCAAGGTGAAAGGTAACATTAGCATTCGGGCATCTTGGAAGAGAAGATTAAAAAAGAAGAGAAAAAAGGAAGAAGGGTAAAAATGGTAACATTCTCCGCTAGATAAAAATGCCTATTACTGACAGGGATACTCGGTGATATCGTGAGAAAATAGGGGTAATGTTTGGTATTATAAAATCTCGGCGGAGTTAAATGATATTTGCCCTAACTTTTAATATTTCAGACTATTTTTATCTCTTGGAAAAGAACATGAATTGAATCTTATGTCATTACAATATTCGTCTGTTTTTAAGGGAGGGAGAAACTTTCTAAACTTTCGAAGGATGTTGAGGAACAACCCAAGTTGGCCTCCAGGAGATCCTAATTGATCGAGTCAAGGAGATCACAAAAAACAGTCGTAAGCATGACGCTGACATAGACAGGATCCTAAAAGAAACAAGGGAGCTTCAGCTAGAGAGTAATTCTATCCAAGACCGCCTTCATCGAACTTATGCAGTGGTAGACGAAACAATTTTCAGGTACAAAATACAAATTATTAAGTTATGTGGTGGTTTTAATCTCTTGATTACTTCAGAGGTGAGAGAAATTATTGTTTGGTTACTGAAAATAAGCCCATAATTTTAGGGGAAGCAAAGAAGACCCTATGGGGAGACAAGCTACAGGCTTCTTACTAGCATCCACGAGAGTTTTGATCAGATCTGCGGAAAAATTCTTGCCACGGACAGAACACAAGGGAAGCGGCTGATTACGAAGCCAAACCTTCTGCCATGACTTCCCAGAGCTGAACATTGACAAGTTACAAGCTGATATCGATGCTATCAGGAGGGAAACGCTTTCCTCGAGCAACGCCTCTAATCACTAGTTGGCAATATCATTATTTTACTCTATCGAAACTTATATTCATTGAAATAGAAATCAAACTTTTCCGATACGAATTACCATAAATCTTATTTGTTGGCTAAAAGCCTAAAACTTTTCTCAAGTCTAGTACAGATCACACACTACTCCAATCTTTATACCATAGCAAACAAAGCAATGTCATACGGATATTCTTCATGTTGAGTTGAAGGTGTAATCATCTAGTTCCACCTCAACTTTTGGTCTGTGTTGCTTTGTCATGCAGCAGTTGCACTGTCGTGTTTGCTGGAAGAACATCTTGATCCATGGCTTGAGCTGTTGAGTTTCTTCTGGCAAGGTAATATCAAAAATACTTGGTCTTCTATTCTTGTTGTCCGGTGTTGCCGGAGGAAATATTTCTGGGCAATTAAAGCTTTTCTTTTTATACCTAACAACGGTATGCTCTACAGCCATACGCAGCCAGGAAAACAACAGGCTTCGCTTTTGGCATTTCAACGGAGAATGAAGCAGAAATGGATGGATCGCAAGAAATTCTATTCAACTCTCTCGTCAGTTATGGAGTTCAGATTTTTCCCGATGTATCTTCGATGCAAGACTTCACGCCGGCTGCGCTGGTCTCTATCTGCTCTCAGTCGCTCTGCCTGATCGACGATACGTCGTCATTTCCAGCATCTTTTCCTGATTCAGTCGCCAATCGCTTCAACATCTGGCTTCCGCCGTCCAGACCGTTGGGTTATCTCGGCGATATGAATTTCCACAAGGTTTTCATTTTCGTTTGCCTCCTGAATTTTATTTTATATATCATTTATGTTGCTCTCTTTGTTTACTGAGAAGAATCAAGCTCATGCAAGTTCTAATTTGCGTCTCCTTAAGCTAAAGGAAATTATTACAGTTTGAATGACAATTGTGAATTCTATTGTTGTTCAGATTTTTATTGATTGCATTGTTTTTGACTCTGAAGCTGGGAAATCTCCCTGACGCATTCGACTGAAGAATTGGCAGATTGAATGATGTGATATTGGAAACTGAAGTGGTTGTGTCGTCTTCATCTGGTAATTTAATTTGTAAACATCGACAAGTTACAAGCTGATATTGATGCTATCAGGCTTCGAGCAACGCCTCTAATCACAGGTTGGCAATATCATTATTTTACTCTAATCGAAACTTACATTCATTGAAACAGAAATCAAAACTTTTCCGAGACAAATTATAGAAATCTTATTTGTTGGCTAAAAGCCTAGAACGTTTCTCTGGCAAATCTAGTACAGATCACACACTACTACAATCTTATGCATATCAAACAAAGCAACGTCATACAGATATTTTTGATGTTGCATCATCTGGTTCAAACCAAAGCACTTGGTCGTGATGGGTTGTTGAGCAGGAGTTGCACTGTTCTTGTTTGCTGGAAGAACATCTTGATCCATGACTTGAGCCGTTGAGTTTTCTTTTGGCAAGGTCATATCAAAAATACTTGGTCTTCTGTTCTTGTTGTCCCGTTGTTGCCGGAGGAAATATTTCTGCGCATGACTGGAAACCTGAGTCGGTGTCCTTGTCTCAACGTATCTTGAGATACTCTTCCAATTCCTTCCATATTTGCTAGCCCGGTAAGAAACAACCTACACATTCACAAAAATTAAAATTAAAATAAAATAATAATGTATGCTAATTGACTGAAAAATTGATAGCAGAAGTAGTAAATTACTTGTTGGGTTAAAAAATAATAATAATAATAATAATGTACTCTTCTTATGCTAGATTTGAAAACTTTTCATTTTTTGTTTTAGAGGGAAAAAAAAAAAGATACTCGAGGCCCCACTTGTTTACTGATTTTGTTCCCAGATTTTTATTTCCCTTCCCCGAAAACTGGGAACAAATACAAAATTATGGAAACAAAAATAAATTCATTTCCCCTTTTTTTGAATAAATTTTGGAGAGCATAATTGAATTGTTTTCAGAAGAAAATAAAGAGTAATTAACCCTAAATGGTTTAAAGATTTGTTCTTGCTGTATATTACTTGTGTTCTGATTCGGTCCATTGTTTTCTCTCTTTCGGCTTCTTTGTTTCTTTATTCCGCTTCTCTAAACTAAACTTGAGTCACCGAATCGTTGTTGAGATTATGTGGTGGCGGCTCAACGAGTCCCGCATTGATCGATTGCATGTCATTTTTGTATCCAATGTAATCGACGGGAGACGCCAAAGGCTGTTGATTTAGTAGTTGTGGCGGCCAATCTTGCTCCTTCATCTCTACCTCCTGTTGTTGTTGTTGAAGTTGAGGTTGAGATGGAGAAGCAACATTGGCCATGGCAACCAGCACTTGCCATGGCCATTGTTGATTCTCCATCTCAACCTCAACAACAGGAGGTTGAGATGGAGAAGCAACATTGGCCATGGCAGGCTCCTCGTCTAGTATTTTGTGTAGCCATGCCCAATCTTGCTCGGTCACCTCAAACTCCTCCTCTATCTCAAACTCCTGTTGTTGTTGTTGTTGTTGAAGGCGGCAAACTTGGTTCTCCATATTAGCCATCTCCGTTGCGTTCGTCCTTCTCAAGTGGTTTCCTAGGCTTGGAATTACGTGGGGGTAGGTTCTTTATATAGTGAATTTTGCTTTGATTCTAATCATTATGTATCCGTTGCTGATATGGTGGCTTTGACTTGTTTTTTAAAATTTGGGAAGATTACATTTTTGACCCCTAAAGTATAGTGTGGGTGTTCGTTTGAACCCTACGGTTTGCCAAATTTCACATTTGATCCTCAAGTTCCATATTTGTTTCAATTTCGCAAAAATTGAAAACGTTATTAATGATTTTGGATGAAAAATGAGCTATTCTCGACACATGATGGAGAAATTTTCGGTATTTTATTACTCCACTGAACATGAGATTTCAGGAAAATCATTGTTCGAAAAAGATTAGGGAAAAAATATTTTAGATTTAGTGGAATGATGAAATGATAAATTATCTCCATTAGAAGGTCATTGTGTTGTGCGCAATACAATTTTTATCCAAAATCATTAATAACGATCTTAACATGTGCCATTGAAACAAATTTTGAAACTCGAGGGATTAAATGTATAATTTGATAAACTTGAGTTTGACTTTAAATTTCTATTTTTTAAGAATCACCTTGATGACTTGGAATGAGTCAAAACTTCTTTTTGGAGAAAAAAAAGGAATTTTGTTTTGATTTTTTCAATTTTATATTTTTTAAATAGATTTTGAAAAATAAAAATTAAAAACAAAGGTTAAAAAAAATATCGCAATTAAAATGGTGGTAGAATGACTATATATTGAGAGAGAGAAATTTATTCGATTTCCTCTGGAAATTTATTGCATATTTTAAAAAAAAAAAAAAAAATAAACATTTTTGTGATCATTTTCTAAAAGTCTTTTATGTTTTCGTCCCGACCAATTTATCGGAGATATGAGTTTCCAATTATAATCCTCTTGACCTATTTTACATTAGTTTAGATCACACTGTTGTCGCTTGTCGTCTTTGCCGATTGTTAGACATTTGCTATCAGTCAACCCGTGGTTGGCCCATCATCGGACCTCCACCCACCGTTGACCATCACCACCACTACTGATCACTGTGGTCACACTACCACCGTGTTGAAGTTAATTTCTTTAGTTAATTTTTTAAATTAATATATTTAATTAGTTCCTTTAGTTCCATTATTAGGTTAGCCAAGATCTATTAATATTCTAATCTAATTTTATTCCACAAGTTAATTTGATTTTCTAATTTTTAGGGTCAGGATGATTATAAATAAAAATTAATGAAAATTCAATTAATAATTAGAAAATTAAGGAGAGTTTGAAACATAACATATTAACGCACAATTTATGAATGTGTTGTGGATTTTTGCAAAATTTAATATTTTTTCATAATAAATTTATTGACAATTTGTGAGTATTAATAATTATTTAATCAGTTTGTTTACATTAACAAACTGGTAGAACAATTTGTTAATGAAGAAACTAAATAAAAGAGAAATTAAAAAAATAAAATAAAAATATATTTAATTAAAAAAATTAGGGTTTTTTATTAGGAAAAAACTTTGTGATTGATTAAATATTAATGTTTAAAATTACTAAATTTGTTTCTTTGAAAGAGATTAAACGATAGGACAATTAATTAATTTTTCCTTTCAAATTAGTATATTTAGTTAATTTCTTGGGGTAGTTTTGCTAATTTTTTAAATTAGTCACTACCAAATTTCCTTGCATCAATTCCATGTTGTCAAATACTACCGAAGTTATCGCCGAGTGCATAAATCAGCTTAACCAGGGTTTTTGGTTCAAGACTTGGGAATTCAACTGCATTAAAACTCGGTAGGGAGAGCTTTGCCGCCCTTGTAGTCCGACCCGACTTTATCTGAATTAATCAGAATCCTATGTGGTTATCGGATACCGGATGGTTTATACAAAAAAAAAAAAAAAAAAAGAGAAATTATCCCAAAAGTCCCATCCCATAAAAACACCACTTTATGGAGTTATGTACCAACATCTTTTAAAAAAGGAAGTTGTATGATAATCACCAATTTATTTTAGGAGAAGGGAATAGAATGGCATCTTTCTAACAATGGAAATACATCACAAGAAGAATGAGTTGAAGCTTCCCATCAAGTAAAACAGTAAGTAGGCAAACTGAAACTTGAGCAAAAACAAACTTACCATGGCACTAGCACATAGGGATGGTCATGGACCGGGCCGGGCTTAGACTAGTGTATTACAAAAAAATGTTGGGCCCTAGCCCGGCCCGACCCGGTGATCGGGCCTTATAAGAAAATTTTAAGCCCAAAGCCCAGCCCACGGGCCCCCGGGCCTTTTTTTTTTTTTTTAAATTTCAAAAATAAATACAAAAAATTCAACACCAAACCAATAAGAAATATTAAAATTACAATTTTTAAAGGTAAACCAATATTCCAAACAAACTAAACCAACAAGAAATATTAAAATTATAATTTTTAAATAAAATTAATATTCCAAATATTAGGGTTGTATTGTAATGTGTGTGTGTGTGTATATATATATATTATTTTATTTTTTTAAATATCATTCGGGCCGGGCCGGGCCTAAAATTTTTTAATCTTGCCCAAGCCCGGCCCTAATTTTGATCGGACCCTAATACCTAGGCCCTGGCCCGACCCGTGGGTTTAAACTCTAAGCCCAAGCCTTAAAAAAATAAGGCCGGGCCGTTCGGGCTGGGCGGGCCCCCAAGCCCATGACCATCCCTACTAGCACATATTACTGAAGCAGACTTTTCTCGAGTCACATGTTTCATTAGTCTTTTACTCTCAAGAGGTTGAGACCGTGTGCCTAGCGTCCTGAAGCCTATCAAATCAAATCTCACATGCTTGATATGCATTTTGGATTGATCATATATCCTAGCTGTCAAAGTTGGTCCAGGATTAGTTTAAACAAATATAAAAAGTACGAGGAACAAACAGTGAGATTCAAAATTTACAACCATGGCATAAAATTGCAGGCAGAACTTGGTAGCAAGTAATTAAAAAACCCAAAACAAAGCAACTTGCTATGTTTTGCTACAACAGTTGGCCAGTATAGTACACTACTTATATATGAATGCCAAGAACTGAGTTTCTTTTCTTTTAGATAGTAATACACATGAGGAAAAGAGACATACCTACTAGTAATGGTGTAGGGTTGGCAGTGGCACTTGCAGCCAGTGAAGCCATCTTGAGGAAATGGATGACTCACCTGAATTTTAACAGTCTTTGATTAGAACACAAACACAATCACGGTATTTTACATGTTAGGTTATCAAAATAAATAAATTAGAATTATAAATGATGAATGAAATTCGTTTTCTCAATATAATGAAAGGTTGCTTCAACTTATGAATGATTTTGTTTAAAAAAAAATGACCTTCGAGTGCACCATATGGATAGCAATCGATTAACGTTCATGACAAATGAGGTCAAACTAAAGTTCCGCCAACAATGAAAAACTCTGACAACGGCAGGCGTGGCCCTGACCCAAATACACCAAAACGAGCACTTTCGACCCCATCCCAAGAGCGAATCCAATGTATTTTATGTTTCATATACATAAAACTATACTTGTTTCTAATTTGAACTGTACGCTAAATTTTCTTCGCCTACACTGCAGCTTTACCTGAAAATTTAGTGTATAGTTCGAAAATGTAGATTAAAATTTGAATATAATTTTGTGTCGCTTGTGTTTCGATTCTTCAGTTTTGATATATATATATATATATATTTATATTCATTCATGAATACGATTGCGAAGCTTTCTTTCTCCTCTCTCTCTCTCTCTCTCTCATTTTGATATTCTCTCGCTCTTCCTCGCCGTGGTGCCGAGAACGGATTTCTAGGCTACGAGGTATTTTTGTTCGTCTGCACTCTAATGTACAGTTCGAATTAGATGTTGGAAATGAAGAATAAGTCGAAGATATTCTGTGTCGCTTGTGTTTCGATTCTTCAGTTTTGATACACACACACACACATATATATTTTCGTTCATGAATACGATTGCGAAGCTTTCTTTCTCTCTCTCTCTCTCTCTCTCTCTCTCATTTTGATCTTCACTCGCCCTTCCTCGCTCTGGTGCTGAGAACGGATTTCTCGGCGACGAGGTATTTTTCTTCGCCTACACTGCATGTTGGAACATATTCTGCAGCAACACTGCAGCTCTACGTGAAAATCTAGTGTTGCTGCAGATGTATAGTTGGAATCTGATTTTGGAAATGTAGAATAAAATTTGAATATAATTCTGTCTCGCTTGTGTTCCGATTCTTCAGTTTTTGATATATATATCATTCTTGAATTACGATTGCGAAGCTTTCTCTGTCCTCTCTCTTTCTCTCATTTTGATCTTCTCTCGCTCTTCCTCGCCCTGGTGCCGAGGACGGATTTCGTCTGCAC
Organism: Eucommia ulmoides; assembly: GCA_016647705.1. Classification (NCBI taxonomy): domain Eukaryota; kingdom Viridiplantae; phylum Streptophyta; class Magnoliopsida; order Garryales; family Eucommiaceae; genus Eucommia; species Eucommia ulmoides. Next base: position 17,197 of record JAENRU010000445.1, on the reverse strand, counting down.
TCTAATGTGCAGTTCGAATGAGTTGTTGGAAATGAAAAATAAGTTGAAGATATTCTGTATCTCTTGCGTCTCGATTCTTCAACATTTTTGTTTTTTTTGTCATTCCTGAATTACGATTTCGAAGCTTTTCAAATTCTCTCTCTCTCTCTCTCTCTCTCTCTCTTTCATTTTGATCGTCTCTCGATCTTCCTCGCTCTGGTGCGTAGAACGAATTTCCCGGCGAGTAGGTGTTTTTCTTCGCCTGAAAATTTAGCGTACAGTTCAAATTAGATATTGTATTTTATGTTTCATATACATAAAATTAGATAATATCCTATATCAACAAAAAAAAAATTGTTTCTTATTTATACTTGTTTATAGGCATCAATTCGATACTCTGATTTAGGAACTAAACTCCTAGGGCTAGGGCCGCTCCTTGATAAGCAACACGTCATGAAGCTACAGGGAAAATAATTTGCACTAGTTTGTAGAAGATGCGAAATTGAAGCTTGGATATAAGCCCTAAAACTTCTATCACGTTTTATTAATATTAAGAGGATCTCCAAATGAGGCTCCAAATGAGGCTCCAAAAAAATAGGCTCCGAGAATTTGCTGATTTCGGGGAGAGAGGAAATTTCAGGAAGGAAAGAGATTATAGACGTTGGTGAATAGCTCATCACCTACGGCTATTCCTTTTTTACTGAATATTGCAAACAACATCCAAAGAATCTACAACATCAATTTATAAAACACAGATTTCACTTTCGATTTGAACATACCTGGCTTCTTCTTTTTTGAATCCGTTCAAAATTTTCCAGGCGAGTAGAGGCTGCGTCTTCTTCTTCGACTAATCTGCTTCTCTTCTTCTTCGTCCCAGTTTCTCCAGGCGATTAGGGCAAGAATAAGTCTCTCCCTCCCTTTCCCTCTCTCTCTCTCTCACGATTTGGTGTCCTGGTGTCCAGGGCTTCGTTCAATACTTCAATGCACATGTTAGAGATAATTTCATTATTGACCCCTATATTTTGTCCAAATTCTCATTTTGATCCTTGATTTATCTTTTTATCTCTATATAAGTATCGATTTTATTTTCTTTTAACCCACTTTATTTTAAAAAATAACATTTATATTCTCATCCAATTTTCGAACCATTATTTTTATATCATTATACATTAACAAACATGTAGTGGGATAGGTTTGAGATAGGTACGTACTGTACAAGTGAGATTATCTGATCTTCTTTAAGACATGCAATTTGTTTTGTTATGTCAAGTTAAGTCATTTTTAGAATTTTATATTAAATATATAATATTTTGATGTTGCCAAAATCTAACCCAATGTGTGAACCGAAGCCAAACGAGCCGGAGAATTCAACAACACGTACTGCTCCCTTAGATTACAATTCTCTAAGGAGAGCAAAAATACAACTAATACAGAGAAATGTTTACAAGTGAAAAGAATATGATTTCGTGCTCATAATCAAGTCTAGAGCCCTCCCCTAGAGTAACTATCTCGTCGAGTATATAAAATGTTCCGCTGGGCAGCTGTTCCCGCCATGATTTCCTCATCGTTCCTTGCCGGCCGTCGTGATCATAGGCGGTGCTCCCACTATGGGAAGTGGCGTCAATTGTGCAAGTGAATGGAGGTGGTGGTAGGTGGCGACGGTTATGTTCATCTGCTACTTCTTGGGCCGGTGATTGGGCCTTGTTTGGGCGGTCTTGCTCCGTCCCGAATGGGCTCGTTGTGTAGCTAGGTTGAGCTCAGCAGGCCAGATGTGTTGATCTTGGATTGTTAGGGCGACAAGCCAACGAAAGCAACTACTCTGGTGTTTCCAGACCGGACTCCTTAGGTAGGTTCGACCCACTTCTTTGTCTTTCTCTTCTCTGGTATGCTTCCCTCATCAATATTATATATAAACACACTCCAAAGCCAAAAATACTTGGTTTATTTTCCTTTTTTTTCTCCTCTCTCTTCATTTTTCAATTAAAATGAAGTTCTAAAAATAAGAGGGGCAAAATAAAATAGTAGCGAACAACAGGGAGTAAAAGGCAATTAAACCTTTTTTTCCCCCTCCTAAGAACTACAGGGAGTCTACAGCCATATGCAGCTCCCGGATTCGATGAAAACAAAAGGCTTCGCATTTCGCAATTCAACGGAGAACGCATACACGAAATCAACCGACGGAGCAGAAATGGATGAATCGCAAGAAATTCTATTGAACTCTCTGGTCAGTTATGGAGTTCAGATTCCGCCCGATGTATCTTCGATGCAAGACCTCACGCCGGCTGTGCTGGTCTCTATCTGCTCTCAGTCGCTCCGCCTGATAGACGATACGTCGTCATTTCCAGCATCTTTTCCCGATTCAGTAGCCGATCGCTTCAAGGTCTGCACCGATCTCGCTTCCGCCGTCCAGAACGTTGGTTATCTCGGCGATATGAATTTCCACAAGGTTTTCATCTTCATTTTGCCTCCTGAATTTTATTTTATATTTCATTTATGTTGCTCTCTTTGTTTACTGAGAAGAATCAAGCTCATGCAAGTTCTAATTGCGTCTCCTTTCATGCGCGTTTAGTTTTATTTCTCATATTATGTGCAATAGAAGCTAAAGGAAATTATTACAGTTTATCTCAAACTCTGTTGTTGTTGTTGTTCGGATTTTTATTGATTTCATCGTTTTGACTCTTCCTTACTAGGCAGTTCCTTTATCCATCCGAAGAAGACTTGTATAAATTGGTAAGATTCTTGGTGGAGAGGCTTTCTGGATTATCTGAAGCTGGGAAATCGGCGGACAAGAAAGAAATGAACTCCCTGACGCATTCGACTGAAGAATTGGCAGAAACTAAAGGATTTCAAATACATAATGAGGATGTCATTAGCAGATTGAATGATGTGAGATTGGAAACTGAAGTGATTGAGTCGTCTTCATCTGTTAATGCTTCTGAAAATGATGACAGTACTGCTCAGGAACATGTTAAGTTTGTTTCAGAGGTAAAGCAAATACATCCATCTGAACTACCTTTTACCTTCACTTGAGTTTTATGAGACGCGTTACTTCATTACTTGGATTGATTCAGATAAAATGACTTGACGAATAGCTAATCTGTACTCAAGATAAGAACAATATTGTGTTTAAATCTATGTAATTACTCATCTTAGTGGTAATATCTTTCAGATCAGATGCGAGATGGAAAAGTTACGAAGTCGAGAAAAAGAGCTTACTGATGAGGCGACTACAAAGTCTTCAGAATTAGAACGTTTGGAAGAACAACACAAGATGTTGAAGGTGGCTGTGGAGATGGCTTTGGAAGAGCAACATCCTGTTGACTACTACATTAAACAGCTCAACGAGCAAATAGATGCAAAAAAAGCATAATCTTGTGCTACTGGAGTCACAATGGTAGAATGCTGTTTTTCTATTCACTTTTTGTCAGCATTTTATAACTGAACTTGGTCAAATAAATTCTCTAAATCCTTGAGTTGAAAAGAATTATAGCTATTAAAAGTGCAACATGAGTTTCTCTTGCATGAAAATGTTTGTATTGATTTCATCTTAACTTCACCACAGGGATGCTCTCATAAGGCCTTTGGAAGAGGAAAAAATAAGCGTTGAGGATGCTCTTTGTTCAGCAAAGCCGGAGGCTCGAGAAAAGCTTAAAAAGTTGAAAGAAGTAGAGCAAGAGAGGGAATCAGTGCTATCAGAAATTAAGAGAAGGTATTGGATTATGAGCATATTATTTCGATATTTGTATGCTAAACATAATTGGTTCTACAGCAGAATTGTGAAGCCTATTTAACTTTTAGGACAAATATCATTTGTTTCTCCTTAACATAAAAATTCATGCTTATTTTTTCCATAATATCCAAAAACTATCCCTGAAGTTTGGATTTTTATATTAAAAAAATCATATGTTAACAGAACAATGACTGCTATCATGATTCATGACCTGGCTTAGGTCTATAGAAAAATCACATAAATGTTCAAAAATGCCCTCGATAATTTTTTTTTTTTCAAAAAAAAAAAAAAACAAACCAAAACTAACACAGCACATATAAAAAAAACAACTGCAATATGAAAACGTCAACAAAAGGATGAAGATTTTTTTAAAATCAAATACAAAAATAATCTTTGAATCATGGTTAGGAATAGTTTCATGGTGAATGATAAGCAGTGGGTTCATCCTCTCTTATAGTTGGTGATGTATTTTGGCCTTATACGGAAGAGGTAAAGAAATTGAATGATTTCCAAGGTGAAAGTTAACATTAGCATTCGGGCATCATGGAAGAGAAGATTAAAAAAGAAGAGAAAAAAGGAAGAAGGGTAAAAATGGTAACATTCTCCGCTAGATAAAAATGCCTATTACTGACAGGAATACTCAGTGATATCGTGAGAAAATAGGGGTAATGTTTGGTATTATAAAATCTCGGCCGAGTTAAATGATATTTGCCCTAACTTTTAATATTTCAGACTATTTTATCTCTTGGAAAAGAACATGAATTGAATCTTATGTCATTACAATATTCGTCTGTTTTTAAAGGGAGGGAGAACTTTCTAAACTTTCGAAGGATGTTGAGGAACAACCCAAGTTGGCCTCCAGGAGATCCGACATTGATCGAGTCAAGGAGATCACAAAAAACAGTCGTAAACAGGACGCTGACATAGACAGGATCCTAAAAGAAACAAGGGAGCTTCAGCTAGAGAGTAATTCTATCCAAGAACGCCTTCATCGAACTTATGCAGTGGTAGACGAAACAATTTTCAGGTACAAAATACAAATTATTAAGTTATGTTGGTGGTTTTAATCTCTTGATTACTTCAGAGGTGAGAAATTATTGTTTGGTTACTGAAAAATAAGCCCATAACTTTAGGGAAGCAAAGAAAGACCCTATGGGGAGACAAGCTTACAGGCTTCTCACTAGCATCCACGAGAGTTTTGATCAGATCTGCAGAAAAATTCTTGCCACGGACAGAACACAAAGGGAAGCGGTTGATTACGAAGCCAAACCTTCCGCCATGACTTCCCAGAGCTTGAACATTGACAAGTTACAAGCTGATATCGATGCTATCAGGAGGGAAAACGCTTTCCTCGAGCAACGCCTCTAATCACTAGTTGGCAATATCATTATTTTACTCTAATCGAAACTTATATTCATTGAAATAGAAATCAAAACTTGTCCGATACAAATTACCATAAATCTTATTTGTTGGCTAAAAGCCTAAAACTTTTCTCAAGTCTAGTACAGATCACAGACTACTCCAATCTTTATACCATAGCAAACAAAGCGATGTCATACGGATATTCTTCATGTTGAGTTGAAGGTGTAATCATCTAGTTCCACCACAACTTTTGGTCTGTGTTGCTTTGTCATGCAGCAGTTGCACTGTTCGTGTTTTGTTGGAAGAACATCTTGATCCATGGCTTGAGCTGTTGAGTTTTCTTCTGGCAAGGTAATATCAGATATACTTGGTCTTCTATTCTTGTTGTCCCGTTGTTGCCGGAGGAAATATTTCTGGGCATGACTGGAAACCTGGGCCGGTGTCCTTGTCTCAATGTATCTTGAGATACTCCTCCAATCCCCCCTTCCATATGTTGCTAGCCCGGTAAAAAACAACCTACACATTCACACACACAAAAAAAAAATGGATGCTAATTGATTGAAAATTGGTAACAGAAGTAGTAAATTACTTGTTGGGTTGATTGACTTTTACTCCCTTATATTTTGATCTTTATTTCATTTTATTCCTCTATTTGAAAAATATTTTACCCCCTTCCTACTTATGCTAGATTCGAAAACTTTTCATTTTTTGCGTTAGAGAGGAAAAAAAAAAAGATACTCAAGTCCCCGTTTGTTTACTGATTCTGTTCCCAGATTTTTGTTTTTCTTCCCAGAAAACTGGGAACAGAAACAAAATTATGGAAACAAAAACAATCTCTTTTTGTTCTGTTTCCGATTTTTTAGAATAAATTTTCGGAGAACATAATAGAATTGTTCCCAGAAGAAAATAAAAGAGTTGTTTACTAGATAATATTTTTTTTTAAACTTTCTTTTTGGAAAAATATGTAATTTTAACTTATTTAACAGACAATGATAAGCCGGGGTTAGCAATCCCGCCTTTACTCTGTTTAAATAAAAATTAAAACCAGGGTTAGGAACACCGGTTATACGGTGTTCAAGAATTGTTTCTTAAAAGAAAAAATAGAAAGTCTAGTAAGTGAAAGATTTATAATTTATAATTATATGTTTATTTTTTAAATTATATTTTATTTAAAAGGAATAGAATTGTCATTCTATGTAGAGAATAAATTATAAAAGTGTAAATATTTTAAACAAAATTAGATATTATCTGTTCGCAGGAGTTTTGGGGTGTCGTTAGGTTTCTAAAATGATGGAGCGAGAAAAAATATTTTTCTAAATGAAAGAGGTTGTTTTTGTAGATTTTTCCAAATGACTTAGGATGTCAATGAAATTTACTCGTAAAAATATTCATTAAATAAAAAAAAAATTAAAATCACTCAACACACTATATTAATAATAAATAACAATTAAATTTATCAAAATCATTAAATTAAAAAAAATCAAGAGATAACATTTTGTTTTATCATTTAATGGGTTTGGAAATGGAGAATCAACGAGAGAACAAATATTATATTTAGTGAGTTGTCATTCATTCCAAGACAAAATCTTTTAATTTTAGGTTTTAGTATTAAATTAGATACTCAATTATTAAATTTATGAAAACTATACAAATAATATATGAATATTAAATTTAGTAATAATACTAAAATATCAAATTTACGTAAATTTAATTAAAGAAAATAATATAAAAGAGAAAATACAATACAAAAATTATGAACATTATTACAAAAACAATATATGAATATTAAATTTGGTGATGATACTGAAAATTTAAATTTATACAAATTAAATTAAAGCAATAATATAAAAAAGGTGTTGTAATATATGGAAATTATCAACATTAAATTTACCGAAATTATAGAAATAATGTATAGACATTAAATTCAGTAGTAATACAAAAATATTAAATTTATGAAAATTAAATTAAAAAATAGTATAATAAAGAAAATATAATATACAAAAATTATAGACATTAAATTTACAAGAAATTGTAGAAATAATATATGCACATTAAATTTAGTAAAAATATTAAAATATTAAAAAATAATACGAAAAATATAATATACAGAAATTATTGACATTATATTTATGAAAATTATACAAATAACATATGAACATTAAATTTAGTAGTAATATATGAACACTAAATTTAAGAAATAATATAAAAGAGAAAATTATAGAAATAATATAGGTACATTAAATTATATAGAAACATTAATTTTTCAAAAATTAAGTTAAATAAATAATATAAAATAAGAAATATAATATAAGAAAATTATGAAAATTAAATTTATAAAAATAATATATGGACATTAAATTCAGTAATAATATTAAAATATTAAATTCATGAAAATTAAATAGAAGAATAATATAAAACCAAAAATATAATATACGAAAATTACGGACAATAAATTTATGAAAATTAGAGAAATAACATATACACATTAAATTTAGTAATAATATTGAAACATTAAATTTATAAAAATTAAATTAAAAAAATAATATTAAAACACCCATATCTTTAGGTGTGGGTCATACGCTAATTTATAAATACGATAGGACGGGTATAAGAGGGTTGGATATTTTTCAGCCAACTGATTGTGAGATAAATAATGATTGAGATTAAAAGATACATAAATCTTATTTTTAAATATAAATATTTTAAATATAAATATTTATAAATAGATAATTACGTAATTAATTCAGTTCACTCCCGCAATAAATAGGCACACTATGGATAGGGATTAATAATTATTATAATAAAAATGTAAAATCGAAAATGATAAATCTTTCCCTCAAATCCCTACATTTGTTCGGTTGAAACCGAAACTAAATATAATTTAATTTTGTCATTTTAAATTGTCACTAAGTACACTTATATAATAAGATATGACCAGTATAAGTGAACTTGATATTTTTCACTTGTCCAATGAATTGTATCTATTGGTTTTTACTCATGATCAGCAATTGCCTTATTAATATGTAAATCTATAGTGTCCCCTATAGTCAACTGATTCAGTACCTTTGGAATCGAGTCCACGTGACTCAAAATACTTAAAACAGAGGTATTAGTAATATCCCACATATATACTTTATATATAAGACAATATTTTCTAATATTTTCAATAGGGGATCTCATAATATCCCCCTACTTAAAGACACGAATTCGACCCCTTAGTTGGTTATATAGATGGCAGTTTATAACCGAAGACAGAGCAACCCATAAGCAGTCAGCCTCTATCACTCTATTAACACCATCACGATTTTATTTTTAAACCAGGGTTGACTCTGATATCATTTATAATGTACCATAAGGCCCACTAACTCAATACTTTTTAGATCGAGTCCACATAATAAAAAATACTTAAATAAAAATACTAGTAGTCGCTTACACATTACCAAAAACGTAGTGGTACAAGTTTGAATATACAATCAGTTAGTAAAATAGGTATAAGTAATGTTATCCGATATTCTTTTAAGACGTCAATTTCAATCGTTTTTAAAAAATTTATATTACATTATATAATATTATATATAAACTTAATTTTTCAATTAAAATGAAGTTTTAAAAATAAGAGGGGGCAAAATGAAATAACATCGAACTACAGGAAGTAAAAGGCAATTAGAGCTTTTCTTTTATACCTAACAACAGTATGCTCTACAGCCATAATGCCATATGCAGCCATCGGCTTCCATGGAAACAACAGGCTTCGCATTTCAACGGAGAATGAAGCAGAAATGGATGAATCGCAAGAAATTCTATTCAACTCTCTCGTCAGTTATGGAGTTCAGATTTTGCCCGATGTATCTTCGATGCAAGACCTTACGCCGGCTGCGCTGGTCTCTATCTGCTCTCAGTCGCTCAGCCTGATCGACGATACGTCGTCATTTCCAACATCTTTTCCCGATTCAGTCGCCGATCGCTTCAAGATCTGGCTTCCGCCATCCAGACCGTTGGTGATCTCGGCGATATGACTTTCCACAAGGTATTCATTTTCGTTTTGCCTCCTGAATTATATTTTATATATCATTAATGTTGCTCTCTTTGTTTACTGAGAAGAATCGAGCTCATGCAAATTCTAATTTGCGTCTCCTTAAGCTAAAGGAAATTATTACAGTTGATTGACAATTGTGAATTCTATTGTTGTTCGGATTTTTTATTGATTGCATTGTTTTGACTCTGAAGCTGGGAAATCTCTCTGACGCATTCGACTGAAGAATTGGCAGATTGAATGATGTGAGATTGGAAACTGAAGTGGTTGTGTCGTCTTCATCTGTTAATTTAATTTGTAAACATCGACAAGTTACAAGCTGATATCGATGTTATCAGGTTTCGAGCAACGCCTCTAATCACAGGTTGGCAATATCATTATTTTACTCTAATCAAAAATTACATTCATTGAAACAGAAATCAAAACTTTTCCGAGACAAATTACTAGAAATCTTATTTGTTGGCTAAAAGCCTAAAACTTTTCTCTAGCAAATCTAGTACAGATCACACACTACTACAATCTTATGGCATAGAAAACAAACCAACGTCATACAGATATTTTTGATGTTGCATCATCTGGTTCAACCAAAGCACTTGGTCTGTGATGGGTTGTGGAGCAGCAGTTGCACTGTTCTTGTTTGCTGGAAGAACATCTTGATCCATGACTTGAGCCGTTGAGTTTTCTTTTGGCAAGGTCATATCAAAAATACTTGGTCTTCTATTCTTGTTGTCCCGTTGTTGCTGGAGGAAATATTTCTGGGCATGACTGAAAACCTGAGTCGGTGTCCTTGTCTCAACGTATCTTGAGATACTCTTCCAATTCCTTCCATATTTTGCTAGCCCAGTAAGAAACAACCTACACATTCACAAAAATTAAAAATAAAATAAAATAATAATGTATGCTAAGTGACTGAAAATTGATAGCAGAAGTAGTAAATTACTTGTTGGGTTAAAAAAAAATAAAAAAATAATGTATCCTTCTTATGCTAGATTTGAAAACTTTTCATTTTTTGTTTTAGAGGGAAAAAAAAAAAGATACCCAAAGCCCCACTTGATTTTTATTTCCCTTTCCCGAAAGCAACATTGGGCATGGCAACCAGCACTTGCCATGGCTAATGTTGATTCTCCATCTCAACCTCAACAACAGGAGGTTGAGATGGAGAAGCAACATTGGCCATGGCAGGCTCCTCGTCTAGTATTTTGTGTAGCCATGGCCAATCTTGCTCGGTCATCTCAAACTCCTCCTCTATCTCAAACTCTTGTTGTTGTTGTTGTTGTTGAAGGCGGCAAACTTGATTCTCCATATTAGCCATCTTCGTTGCGTTCGTCCTTCTCAAGTGGTTTCCTAGGCTTGGAATTGCGTGGGGGTAGGTTCCTTATATAGTGAATTTTGCTTTGATTCTAATCATTATGTATCCGTTGCTGATATGGTGGCTTTGACTTGTTTTTAAAATTTGGGGAGATTACATTTTTGACCCCTAAAGTATAGTGTGGGTGTTCGTTTGAACCCTACGGTTTGCCAAATTTCACATTTGATCCTCAAGTTCCATATTTGTTTCAATTTCACAAAAATTGAAAATGTTATTAATGATTTTGGACGAAAAATGAGCTGTTCTCAACACATGATAAAGATATTTTCGTTATTTTATTATTCCACTAAACCTGAGAAAATTTTTTGCTCTTATTTTTCAGGAAAATCATTGTTAAAAAAAGTGTTTTAGATTTAGTGGAATGATGAAATGATAAATTATCTCCATTAGAAGGTCATTGTGTTGTGCACAATACAATTTTTTATCCAAAATCATTAATAACGATCTTAACATGTGTCATTGAAACAAATTTTCAAACTTGAGGGATTAAATGTATAATTTGATAAACTTGAGTTTGACTTTAAATTTATGTTTTTTAAGAATCACCTTGATGACTTGGAATGAGTCAAAACTTCTTTTTGGAGAAAAAAAATGAATTTTGTTTTGATTTTTTCAATTTTATATTTTTTAAATAGATTTTGAAAAATAAAAATAAAAACAAAGGTTAAAAAAAAAATATCGCAATTAAAATGGATGACTATATATTCTAAAAAAAAAAAGAGAAATTTATTCGATTTCCTCGGGAAATTTATTGCATATTTTTTTTTTAAAAAAAAAAAAACAAACATTTTTCTAATCATTTTCTAAAAGTCCTTTATGTTTTTGTCCCGACCAATTTATCGGAGATATGAGTTTCCAATTATAACCCTCTTGACCTATTTTACATTAGTTTAGATCACATTGTTGTTGCTTGTCGTCTTTACCGATTGTTAGACATTTGCCATCAGTCAACCCGTGGTTGGCCCATCATCGGACCTCCACCCACCGTTGACCATCACCACCACTACTGATCACTGTGGTCACACTACCACCGTGTTGAAGTTAATTTCTTTACTTAATTTTTTAAATTAATATATTTAATTAGTTCCTTTAGTTCCATTATTAGGTTAGCCAAGATCTATTAATATTCTAATCTAATTTTATTCCACAAGTTATTTTTAACATTAAAATTTGATTTTCTAATTTTTAGGGTCAGGATGATTATAAATAAAAATTAACGAAAATTCAATTAATAATTAGAAAATTTAGGAGAGTTTGAAACATAACATATTAACGAGTAGAGGCTGCGTCTTCTTCTTCGACTAATCTGCTTCTCTTCTTCTTCGTCCAGTTTCTCCAGGCGATTAGGGCAAGAATCTGTCTCTCCCTCCCTTTCCCTCTCTCTCTCTCAAACGATTTGGTGTCCAGGGCTTCGTTCAATACTTCAATGCACATGTTAGAGATAATTTCATTATTGACCCCTATATTTTGTCCAAAATTTCATTTTGCTCCTTGATTTATTTTTTGTCTTAACATAGTACCCAAACTTTAGTTTAAGTGCATTTTCTAAGTGCATCAAGCAATTATCTTTATCTTTTAATCTCTATATAAGTATTGATTTTATTTTTCTTTTAACCCACTTATTTTAAAAAATAACATTTATATTCTCATCCAATTTCCGAACCATTATCTTTATATCATTACACATTAACAGGTATAGATTTGAGATAGGTACGTACTGCACAAGTAAGATCATCTGATATTTCTTTTAAGACATGCAATTTGTTTTGGTATGTCAAGTTAAGTCATTTTTAGAATTTTTATATTAAATATATAATATTTGATGTTGCCAAAATCTACCTAGTGTGTGAACCAAAGCCAAACGAGCTGGAGAACTCAACAACACGTACTGCCCCCTTAGATTACAATTCTCTAATGAGAGTAAAAATACAACTAATACAGAGAAATGTTTACAAGTGAAAAGAATATGATTTCGTGCCCATAATCAAGTCTAGAGCCCTCCCCTAGAGTAACTGTCTCGTCGAGTATATAAGATGTTCCGCTGGGCAGTCGTTCCCGCCATGATTTCCTCATCGTTCCATACCGGCAATCGTGATCATAGGCGGTGCTCCCACTATAGAAAGTGGCGTCAATTGTGCAAGTGAATGGAGGTGGTGGTAGGTAGGACGACGGTTATGTTCACCTGCTACCTCTTGGGTTGGTGATTGGGTCTTGTTTGGGGGGTCTTGCTTCATCCCGAATGGGCTCGTTGTGTAGTTGGGCTGAGCTCAACAGGCCAGATGTGCTGATCTTGGACTGTTAGGGCGACGGGCCAACGAAAGCAACTATTTTGCTGTTTCCGTGCCGGACTCCATGGGTAGGTCCGACCCACTTCTTTGTCTTTCTCTTCTCTGATTTGCATGTGGGGATTTTTCCCTCATCATAAAACACACTTTGAAGCCAAAAATACTTGGTTTATTTTCCTCTTTTTTTCCCCTTTCTCTTCATTTTTCAATTAAAATGAAGTTCTAAAAATAAGAGGGGCAAAATAAAATAATAGCGAAATACAGGGAGTAAAAGGCAATTAAACCTTTTTTTCCTCCTCCTGAGAGCTACAGGGAGTCTACAGCCATATGCAGCTCCCGGATTCGATGAAAACAAAAGGCTTCGCATTTCGCAATTCAACGGAGAACGCACACAACGAAATCAACCGACGGAGCAGAAATGGATGAATCGCAAGAAATTCTATTGAACTCTCTGGTCAGTTATGGAGTTCAGATTCCTTCCGATGTATCTTCGATGGAAGACCTCACGCCGGCTGCGCTGGTCTCTATCTGCTCTCGGTCGCTCCGCCTGATCGACGATACGTCGTCATTTCCAGCATCGTTTCCCGATTCAGTAGCCGATCGATTCAAGATCTGCACCGATCTCGCTTCCGCCGTCCAGAACGTTGGTTATCTCGGCGATATGAATTTCCACAAGGTTTTCATCTTCATTTTGCCTCCTGAATTTTATTTTATATTTCATTTATGTTACTCTCTTTGTTTACTGAGAAGAATCAAGCTCATGCAAGTTCTAATTTGCGTCTCCTTTCATGTATGTTTAGTTTAGTTTTATTTCTCATATTATGTGCAATAGAAGCTAAAGGAAATTATTACAGTTTGATGACAATTGTGAATGCTATTGTTGTTCGGATTTTTATTGATTGCATTGTTTTGACTCTTCCTTACTAGGCAGTTCCTTTATCCATCCGAAGAAGACTTGTATAAATTGGTAAGATTCTTGGTGGAGAGGCTTTCTGGATTATCTGAAGCTGGGAAATCGGCTGACAAGAAAGAAATCAGCTCCCTGACGCATTCGACTGAAGAATTGGCAGAAACTAAATGATTTCAAATACATAATGAGGATGTCATTAGCAGATTGAATGATGTGAGATTGGAAACTGAAGTGATTGAGTCGTCTTCATCTGTTAATGCTTCTGAAAATGATGACAGTACTGCTCAGGAACATCTTAAGTTTGTTTCCGAGGTAAAGCAAATACATCCATCTGAACTACCTTTTACCTTCACTTGAGTTTTATGAGACGCCTTACTTCATTACTTGGATTGATTCAGATAAAATGACTTGACGAATAGCTAATCTGTACTCAAGATAAGAACAATATTGTGTTTAAATCTATGTAATTACTCATCTTAGTGGTAATTAATATCTTTCAGATCAGATGCGAAATGGAAAAGTTACGAAGTCTAGAAAAAGAGCTTACTGATGAGGCGACTACAAAGTCTTCAGAATTAGAACGTTTGGAAGAACAACGCAAGATGTTGAAGGTGGCTGTGGAGATGGCTTTGGAAGAGCAACATCCTGTTGACTACTACATTAAACAGCTCAACGAGCAAATAGATGCAAAAAAGCATAATCTTGTGCTACTGGAGTCACAATGGTAGAATGCTGTTTTTCTATTCACTTTTTGTCAGCATTTTATAACTGAACTTGGTCAAATATATTCTCTAAATCCTTGAGTTGAAAAGAATTATAGCTATTAAAAGTGCAACATGAGTTTCTCTTGCATGAAAATGTTTGTATTGATTTCATCTTAACTTCACCACAGGGATGCTCTCATAAGGCCTTTGGAAGAGGAAAAAATAAGCGTTGAGGATGCTCTTTGTTCAGCAAAGCCGGAGGCTCGAGAAAAGCTTAAAAAGTTGAAAGAAGTAGAGCAAGAGAGGGAATCAGTGCTATCAGAAATTAAGAGAAGGTATTGGATTATGAGCATATTATTTCTATATTTGTATGCTAAAACATAATTGGTTCTACAGAAGAATTGTGAAGCCTATTTAACTTTTAGGACAAATATCATTTATTTCTCCTTAACATAAAAATTCATGCTTATTTTTTCCATAATATAAAAAAACTATCCCTGAAGTTTGGATTTTTATATTAAAAAAATCATATGTTAACAGAACAATGACTGCTATCATGATTCATGACCTGGCTTAGGTCTATAGAAAAATCACATAAATGTTCAAAATGCCCTCGATAATTTTATTTTTTTTAAAAAAAACAAAAAAAAAAAACTAACACAGCACATATAAAAAACACACCAGCACTATGAAAACGTCAACAAAAGGATGAAGATTTTTTTTAAATCAAATACAAAAATAATCTTTGAATCATGGTTAGGAATAGTTTCATGGTGAATGATAAGCAGTGGGTTCATACTCTCTTATAGTTGGTGATGTATTTTGGCCTTATACGGAAGAGGTAAAGAAATTGAATGATTTCCAAGGTGAAAGGTAACATTAGCATTCGGGCATCTTGGAAGAGAAGATTAAAAAAGAAGAGAAAAAAGGAAGAAGGGTAAAAATGGTAACATTCTCCGCTAGCTAAAAATGCCTATTACTGACAGAAATACTCAGTGATATCGTGAGAAAATAGGGGTAATGTTTGGTATTATAAAATCTCGGCCGAGTTAAATGATATTTGCCCTAACTTTTAATATTTCAGACTATTTTATCTCTTGGAAAAGAACATGAATTGAATCTTATGTCATTACAATATTCGTCTGTTTTTAAAGGGTGGGAGAACTTTCTAAACTTTCGAAGGATGTTGAGGAACAACCCAAGTTGGCCTCCAGGAGATCCTACATTGATCGAGTCAAGGAGATCACAAAAAACAGTCGTAAGCAGGACGCTGACATAGACAGGATCCTAAAAGAAACAAGGGAGCTTCAGCTAGAGAGTAATTCTATCCAAGAACGCCTTCATCGAACTTATGCAGTGGTAGACGAAACAATTTTCAGGTACAAAATACAAATTATTAAGTGATGTTGGTGGTTTTAATCTCTTGATTCAGAGGTGAGAAATTATTGTTTGGTTACTGAAAAATAAGCCCATAACTTTAGGGAAGCAAAGAAAGACCCTATGGGGAGACAAGCTTACAGGCTTCTCACTAGCATCCACAAGAGTTTTGATCAGATCTGCGGAAAAATTCTTGCCACGGACAGAACACAAAGGGAAGCGGCTGATTACGAAGCCAAACTTTCCGCCATGACTTCCCAGAGCTTGAACATTGACAAGTTACAAGCTGATATCGATGCTATCAGGAGGGAAAACGCTTTCCTCGAGCAACGCCTCTAATCACTGGTTGGCAATATCATTATTTTACTCTAATCGAAACTTACATTCATTGAAATAGAAATCAAAATTTTTCCGAGACAAATTACTAGAAATCTTATTTGTTGGCTAAAAGCCTAAAACTTTTCTCCAGCAAATCTAGTACAGATCACACACTACTACAATCTTATGGCATAGCAAACAAAGCAACGTCATACAGATATTTTTGATGTTGCATCATCTGGTTCAACCAAAGCACTTGGTCTGTGATGGGTTGTGGAGCAGCAGTTGCACTGTTCTTGTTTGCTGGAAGAACATCTTGATCCATGACTTGAGCCGTTGAGTTTTCTTTTGGCAAGGTCATATCAAAAATACTTGGTCTTCTATTCTTGTTGTCCCGTTGTTGCCGGAGGAAATATTTCTGGGCATGACTGGAAACCTGAGTCGGTGTCCTTGTCTCAACGTATCTTGAGATACTCTTCCAATTCCTTCCATATTTTGCTAGCCCTGTAAGAAACAACCTACACATTCACAAAAATTAAAAATAAAATAAAATAATAATGTATGCTAATTGACTGAAAAGTGATAGCAGAAGTAGTAAATTGCTTGTTGGGTTAAAAACAAAATAAAAAATAATGTATCATTCTTATGCTAGATTTGAAAACTTTTCATTTTTTGTTTTAGAGGGAAAAAAAAAAGATACTCGAGGCCCCACTTGTTTACTGATTTTGTTCCCAGATTTTTATTTCCCTTCCCCGAAAACTGGGAACAAATACAAAATTATGGAAACAAAACAAATTCATTTCCCCCTTTTTTGAATAAATTTTGGAGAACATAATTGAATTGTTTCCAGAAGAAAATAAAGGAGTAATTAACCCTAAATGGTTTAAAGATTTGTTTCTTGGTGTATATTACTTGTGTTCTGATTCGGTCCATTGTTTTCTCTCTTTCGGCTTCTTTGTTTCTTTATTCCGCTTCTCTAAAACTAAACTTTGAGTCACCGAATCGTTGTTGAGATTATGTGGTGGCGGCTCAACGAGTCCGGCATTGATCGATTGCATGTCGTTTTTGTATCCAACGTAAACGACGGGAGACGCCAAATGCTGTTGATCTAGTAGTTGTGGCGGCCAATC
>JAENRU010000136.1:0-26181 GCA_016647705.1 Eucommia ulmoides | reverse complement strand
AGAATTACGTAAAAGGTCAAATTTATCTTTATATTGAACCGACCTGATCTGGGAGTCTAAATGTAATTTAATATTAAATAATTTATTAATTTTGAGTTTTGAAGTTTGACCGATAGTTTTAACAGAAAATGTAACATTTGCACTTTAATCTTTTGAACCGCATGAGATAAGTGATGATGAAAATACCACAGGGGTATAAAGTGCAATTCGATCAAACAAATAATAATAGTAAGAAGAATAAAATCAGATTTTTTCTTTCCCCTTAAGTTCTTTTTTGACCGAGGATTGAGATTGAAGCTCAACCTTAGACACTTGCTTTTCCTAAAAGGACTTTTTGGTTAAAACCAATCAAATATCTTGTACATTATTTTATGTAAATGTTTATTTATTTTTTTTTTGGTGGGAGTAGTATTGTTGTTCCTATAAACTTTATGTTTTTTCCGCAATTTTCTAAGAACAGAAACAGAAACAGAAATTTAAGAACAAAAACACTAAGGTGGCATTCGGTTAATGTTCCCACTTTTCTCAACCCACCCGGGATTAGTTGAGTTGGGTTGAGTTGAGAATTCTGTTTTCTTTGGGAATAGAATTGTATTTGGTAACGACAGAATTTTAATTTGTGCTGGGAACATAATTGCGTTTGGTAACAAATTAATCTGGAATTGTTTCCACAACAATTTTTATTTTTTATTTTTTATTTCTTTAACTGTATGATTATAAATATCAAATACACCAAATTACATGGTATTGCATCTCTCTTTTTGAACATTACTAGATGAGCTTGGAACACAATATCGGAAATGTATGTAGAGAACACAAAAAAAAATTAAGATAAAAGGAGAATTGAATTAAAAGGGGAATTAAAGACCCCTCGGGAGATACAAGTATAACCAATCCAATCGATGAATATCTATTTCTAACAAAATGAGAAAAATTAAAAATGCTAACAACAGCAACCACAACAAAAGGAACCATAAAAGTCTTAGCTCTGACTACACTAATGCCAACAACAGCATTAGGGATGACGGCCAGAAGAATTGAACCATCAGCAGCAAAAGCCATCCCCAACAGCCACAACATCAGCAAACAGCTAAACTAACAACAACAGACACCCCAACAATGGCAAGGACAACAGCCAACAACATCAACCAACAACAAACAAATAGCAAACAGCAGCAGCCACAACTCACATGACCATCCAGCCCCAGGCAACGAAAAAAGGCAAACAAATAGCAAACACTGCATCCTCTGAGCTTTGGATCGGCAAGTGAAATCCAATACAAATAAATCTGAACATTAAAGCTAAGATTTGGGTAGTTTGTGAAAATCAATATATGAACATTAAAGCTCATATATTCTGTAAGGGTTTGAGAGCATAACATAAACTATTTTTTTTAATTTGTTCCCATGTTTTTATTTTTGTTCCAAAATAAAAAGACTAGACATAGGACATCTTGAACTTGTAACAGATAGAAATATGAGATGAGAATCCAAAAAAAAATTGTTTTGTTACCAAATTTTCAGAACAAATGTTTGGAAACAGAACATAATTGTACACATATTTCTATTCCCAAAAAATTGTTCTAAGGATTCAAAAGATAACAGAAACAAACTATTTTTAGTTCCCATGTTTCAATTGTTGTTCCCAACCCACAAAAAAATAAAAATAAAAAATAAAATAGAAACAGAATCAGAAACTCAAATTGTAGGCTAGGTTAAACTTGTAATGGAAAGAGAATTGTTCCCAGATTTCCGTTACAGAAGCACAAATTGATTTCGTGAACCCTAAACCTAAATCGATTTCGTGAAGATTCGGACATGGATTTCGGAGCTAGGGTTTCGATTTTGGGACTGGAGAAACAGAGGGGAGAGAGAGAGAACTTACCAGACAACGACGGTGACACCGTGAAGTGAAGACAACGACGACGAAGCCTAGAGAGGAGGAGGAGACGAAGATGGCGACGGCTATGACGAGAAGACGAAGACGAAGACGATGATGACGGGAGCGAGCGCTGGGGAAGACGACGATGAGAGTTGATGGAGGAAGAGGAGGATGGAGCGACGAAGACGATGATGGAGGAGGCCAATGGGGAGCTTCAGATGATGAGAATTGAGAGAGAGAATTGATTCTCTCATTTTTTTCATGTAATGCCAAGCGTGTCCCTATTTTAGAATGGGTTGGGTTGGGTTGGGCAAAAAAACAACTTTTTTGTTTCTCCTTTCTTTAGCTTTTCAAGAATCAATTCTCATTTTGAGTTGGGTTGAATTTTGTATTTGCCAAATGCATCCTCAACCATGAATTTTAAAATTTTTAGGTTGGGCTGGATTGAGTTGGGTTGGAAACACTAGCCCCAAACTAACAAGCCTTTAACTAAAATTTTATTCTACCATTAGGGAAAACCAATTTCCATTCCTTGAGCGTTAGGCTTTGTTTGATTGTGCTAAGTTTGTGTTTATTTGAGAGCAGTTTTGGGGGGGTTGCTTTTGTATGTATATGTGTTTTCACTGTAGAATCACTTTTGAATCCCCTGCATTTACTGCATTCACTGAATCATAAGGTATACAAACCCCACCCCCCACCTACCCCAGGTGACCTTTGCCGGCACATAACAGCCCTCTGTTTCAATAGGGATAAAAGAAAGGTCAAACCAAGGACAAATGGAATTGAAGATGCTTTTGGGGGGGGGGGGGGGGGTCCTCTCTCTCTCTCTCTCTCTAGGTAGCATGTGGAAGAGCTTATCACTACTTTTTAGTGCCACATGCTATGATATGTGACTTGAATGAATTCTCTCAAATATTTAGTAAAAGGTTTAATTGCGTGTTTGGTTTGTGATTTGAAAACAGTTTTTTCGAGAATATGTTCTCGAAACAGATTTCTTTTTTAGGGGGAAGGATCGGATATTGATAGTTTTGAGTGGTCAAGTTAGGGTGTGTACCCGTCGCAATCGCAATCGCAATCGTGCTATCGTTCTTGATGATTTTTGTTTCACCAAAATATCCCTTTTTTAACTTGAGATATAGTTTATTTGAAGCAATTGTTACTAGGTTTTTGGCTTAGATTGCACTTTGTCCCCTCTAAGTTTGTGGTGCAGTCTCATTTTACTCCTTGACGTCTTAATTGTTGCAATGTGCCCCCTAATGTTTGTTTTTTCGTATCAATTTGGTCTAATTGACAGATTTCAGTCATTTTTTGTTGTTGGAGTAGATGGCAAAATGTAACGACACTCGAACACTGAGGGTTCAATATTTTTTTATTGCAGAAATTTTATGTCATGCGCAAGTCACATGACTAATTATGGCGATAACATTGATTCGAATCAGGACCAAATTGATTCAAAAAAAAACAAAAACTGTAAGGGTCAAATCATAACAGTTAATGCGTCAGGATGCAGAGTGAGACCGTTCCTAAACATCTGGGGCGCAAATTGCGATTTAGCCCAAGTTTTTTTTTGTTATCATAGAGGATATGCACCAAGGTGATAGAATAATATAATATGTTTTTTCTACTTGCAAAGGTGCTTTCTTTTCATTTGCAAAAGCTTAGGTGATCATATTGCTAAGTTGAAAAGCACCAATAATTCAATGTAGATTGCTATCGACACTCCAAAACCTCCCCTCACACTCCAATTTTACTATTTTTCTTTTAAAAAGTAATGTAATTGGAGTACACGGAGTTTTTAGGATTTTTAATAACATTTTGGGGGCTTGACACTTTGCACCTTTAAAGTTTAATCGTCATTTCGCTTCAGTCCCTTTAATTTCAGTTTGAACACACAACACTCTGAAGTTTTGTGATGATCCCACTTCAGTCCAAATTAATAGTTCCATTACAGTTTTGGATGACAAACAGTCACCAACCTTCTTGCACCCAAGACCTTATTGGCATTTTCATCCTCTTCTTTCCCTCTTTACTAAATTTTGAAAAACCTGTATGTGTATATATATGTTTTTGACTTCTAATTATTTGGGTTGAAAGGAGAATTAGAGATGGGAAATGAGGCGGCTAAAAATGCCTATAGTTTTTTAAATAGTCACATGTGCTACAAATAATTATTTTATGTGAAAAATTGTAATGGGGATAATGACTTGGACTGTAGTGGGATGATTAGGAAATTGTAGTGGGGATAAACTTGGTTGAGTTTAGAGAGGGAGAGAGGTATTTGAGGACATTGTTTATGGAAAGCTCTCGAACTTGAAGTAGTGTTTGGTTAGTAGGAAAGTGATTGAAAATGAGAGAAAACTGAGAAGGAGAAAATATGTGTTTTTGTCCAACATGCCCACATGTTGACAACATGCATTTGCCCAAAATTTCATTTGTTTATTACATAAATAAACCCCCCAGTGTACTTCTGCATTAAATAAAAAATAAAAAAATTAATGAAGTGGAGAGGAGAGCATAGTAAGTTTAGTGGTTGACCTCTTGCTTATTTCACCCACTAATATATGCTTTACAGAACAAATTCCTCTTTTCAATTCACCCACACTATTCTCTCCCCACCCACTATTTTCCATGTTAGAATCTATTTATTAATTATTTTGCATACTGATATTTCTGTGTTGAATGTAATTGATTCAGTTATTTATCTCTCCTTTTTTGTCATGTTTTAAGTTATTTATCCATCATTTTGGATATTAAGCTTTGTGTTGAATGTACTGATTCAGTTGTTTATCTGTCATTTCTAGATAATGGTACCTTCATATCTAAGTTATTTGTCTATTATTTGGTTATTGATCTTTATGTGTTATTGTGTTGAGTGTATTGATTTCAGGCCTTTATCCATTATTTTGGATACCAATATTGCTATGTTGAATGTATTGATTTAATATTTATCAATCATTTTTGGAAAATGATACCTTCATGTTTAAGTTATTTGTCCATTATTTTGGATATGATCTTTGGGTTGAATGTATTGATTTTTAGGTGTTTATCCATTATTTTATATATCGATATTTCTATGTTGAATACACTGATGTTGTTTATCCGTCATTTTTGGATGATTTTTAGGTGTTTATCCATTATTATGGATTTCAATATTTATGTGTTGAATGTATTGATTCAGTTGTTTATCCGTTATTTTTGGATAATGATACCTTCATGTTCAAGCCATTTATCCATCATTTTGGGTATTGAGCTTTGTGATGGATGTATTGATTTTCAAGTATTTATCTATTATTTTGGATAGTGGATACCAATATTTCTATGAATGTATTGAATTTTAGGTATTTATCCATTATTTTGGGTACTGATATTTTGTGTTGAATGTACTGATTCTTCTGTTATTTATCCATCATTTTTGGATAATGATACCTTCATCTTTAATTTATTTATCCATCATTTTAGGTATTGGTCTTTCTATGAAATGTATTTATTTTTAGGTTTTTATCCATTATTTTGGATATTGATATTTATATGCTGATTTAGTTATTTATACTTCATTTTTAGATAATGATACCTTCACTTTTAAGTTATTTGTCCATCATTTTGGGTATTGATCTTTGTACTGATTCATTTATTTGTCCGTCATTTTCAGGTACTGATACTTTCATGTTTAAGTTATTTATTTGACATTTTGGGTATTGATCGTTGTGTGGAATGTAATGATCTTCAAGTGTTATCCATTATTTTGGATATTGATATTTCTGTATTGAATGTAGTGATTCAATTATTACCTATGTTTATAGTATGTTTTATCTATATTTTTGACATATGAGTATATGAGTAGGAAGGATATCAAGAGGATAGAAAGGACGAATGTGAAAATGCTCATAAAAGCCTCCCTTTAAAATAGTCATGTGTGGTAAGTGACTATTTTCTATTGAAAATTATAATGCCGATCTTTAAGTAATTATGATCAAATTGTAACTATGGACACCAAAGTGAGATTTTGATCAAACTTCAAGGGGTGCAAAGTGTCAATAAAATATTGAAAATTGTCTAGAAGGACATTAACACTAGAGTATTAATAATTAATTGAGGCTGTCTGTGTTTATTTATCAAATAGATGATTGCTTAATTTAATACTTGTATCTATCAGATGCTTTGTGATGTGTTGCACTCATCCACCGTACACGTGGCCCACCAAATTTAATTATAGAAATTGTTGGGCCATGTATCCTCAAGTTAGGTTTTCTTTCATGTCACTACATTAAAATATATATATATATATATATATTAACCCAAGGTTTATAGTTCAATGGTTATCTCCTTAGTAGGAGGTGTAGTGTTCAAAATTTCTCTTCCCAACATTTGTACATACATATATATATATAATATTTTTATGGGTGATCTGAGTTGTCTCCCTATCTATATGTATATATACACACATTAGGGATTCCTATGCTTAAGGCACTGTGAGATACCGTATTGAAAGTATTAAAAAAAATTGTCTGATATAAAATAATATGTGGACTACTACAAGTATCTAGATTCGAGTCTGCGGAAAAGTACTTGTTGGGAGGGACAACCACGCATCCAGAATGAGATTTGTCTTACACCTTGTACGGGTGTGGGGGCACTCGTGAGTATACCAAAAAAAAATTTGAAGAGTACGAAGTATAATTAATTCATTGAATGGGGTGAGTAGTATCAAAAGTTTGAAATTAGTAGATTGAGATGTTTACACAAGTTTAATCTTAATTATTTATCAATTAAACTTAAATCTGAATTGTTAAAATGTCTTTTCGTCCCGATTTATTAATAGATACACATATTGTTGATTGCCTTTTCTTTTTTTAATTTAAAATTAATATCTTCAGATAATAAAAGAAAAACAAAAAAAAAAAAAAAGAGAACAAACATTTTCTCTCTATCTCTCTCTTCTATTTTATATAAAATTTAGATGTAAAAAATTAATTTCACCTATTTTTAACATATTTTGTTAAGTTAAACAAGAAAGTTAATTTTTATATTATATGTAAAAGGGGTAAAAGTGTAGGTTTTTAAAGTAGAGGGGACAAAATAAAACAAAATCAAAGTAAAAGGAGGATAAAAGACAATTAACCCATATATGCATATATATATATATTATTATATATGTATAGTTTGAGGGGGGTAGGTGAGATGGATCTATCAAAGATGGGGTTAAATGGGTAATTAATTGAAGATGGAAAGAAGATGCCTTTCCTTTGACCCTCTGTCCTTATTGTAAGGTCACTTTCAATGCACTTTCTTTCACTTTCTCTACGGGACAAGGATTGTCTGAAGGGTAAGGGGCAAAAATGGAAATAACAAAAAATCATCATTTAAAAGAAAAGAAAAGAAAAAAATGGGTTAATTACGCTTTATATGTATAGTATTTTCATTATTGCTTATCATCTTGTACTTCATATTAAAATGCAATAGTTATATTTTTTGTTAAATTTAACGGTCTAATCTCAAAAGTCAAATTAATAAATTATTTAATATTAGTTTACACCACACTCTCCGGGTCGGGTCGGGTCAGTAATATTCATTTTTCCATATTCCTTAATTTCTACCGGTCAAATCGGATATAAAGATAAATTTATTATTTTACAGATACTACGTGGGTAAGTGATAAGGAAAATATAATAGGAGTAGAAAGTGTAAAAAAGAAAAAAGAAAAGGCTATTGTTTGTTCATTGCCTTGTGGCTTTCTGTTGAAGTGTACCCACCATGAGCAATGTGGATAAGTTAATCAATGGAGTCCTGAAAAAGAAGAGAAAATATCAATCAATCTGCTTTTGAACCTTTTTTTTCTGTTGAACACGCAAACACTGTCTTCTTATCCTATACAATCTCATCCAAATAACACTAATGGAACATTTGAGTAGAGAGAGTATATGGATAGAGAGAGAGATGGGGGGAGGGGCAATTTGGTAATTTTGCAAATTTTATTTGTCAACAATATAATTTTTTTTTCTTTCCGAAATACGTTATAATACTAGTATATAGCCCATGACTGGACGTAAAAATTTGACGGATATGAGGGACTCAAGTCTCCTCTTGAACTTTTAAAAATTTATACTATTATCTCTATATTATAGAAAAAAATAATAGTTAAAATTGCTTGAAATTTAGGTTAATCGTCTCTCAATTAATTTTCTGGATAAATCGCCGGTGGGAGAGATGGCTCATTGGGATTGGGCAAGGTATGACATGAGTAGGGTCCACACCACACTTACAAATGGATGGGAAGTGTATATATATACATATATATATAAAAAAAAAAAAAACAATTCAATTGCGGCTTTGATCATATATGAAAAGCCTCAATCTTCTTTTCTTTATCAACCAAGTTTGACTTTTTGAAGAAATAGTTCAAGAATTAAATCTTGAATATATCATGTTGATATCGAAAATATGCCTTTAGATCGTCCAAAAAATGATTAGTCAAGTTGTGTGTAAATTAATCTGGACATACTTTATTATCACATTGCACATAGTGTACGTGAGAGAGAAAAGGGTGCTAAATAGTAAATACATACTTCAAGCAAAAGGGAAGTACAAATCATCAAGTCTGGGTCCCATTTTCTTCCCCAAATGAAGTTTCTCTCCTAAACATACCAAGAAGGTGGATGAGGAGAACACTCTGAACTGGAGAGATATATGTACGTATATAGAAAGAGAATATTCAAAAGATATACATATATATATATATATTAGAGAGAGAGAGAGAGAGAGAGAGTATGGAAAAGACGAAACATTTCTAAGCAAGTAAAGAAAAGAAAGGAGCATTCTCTCTCTATATGTGAATCCACACATTTCTAACCAAGTAAAAGAAGAGAAAAGGTCAAGTGAACTCTAATGCATTGAATCCACACATTACTTTGTACTTGTCCAATGCTTTCCACACACCATTAATGAGCCCTCATCATTCTACATTTACCCAAAACTAAAACAAAAAACTAAAATGTTCCAACATGCATATATTTGCCATTTATCACCCATTAAAAAAATTGCTAAGAATATCAAGATTTTTCATATTACACACACACACACACATATATATAGAGAGAGAGGAGGGAGAGAGAGAGTGATAATTCTGGAAAATGAAGACTTAATAGCAAGTGAAAATGTGTACTACAGCATCATAGAGTTCCTTCCAAAAATTCAACATATGAATTGCAAAATAGGCAGATAGCTAGGAAAAAAAATCAAACCTAAAAAAAATATAAATTTAAAAAAAAAAAAGGTCGGTCTTCGATATCATACTTCTTCCCCCTGTTTCTCTCTCTATCCGGGAAAAAAAACGTCTCCCTATCTAGAAAAAAACGTTTTTGTTCCGATCCAAGAGTTCCAATTCTAATCGATCTAAACCCAACCCTAATAAAATAAAAAATAAAATTGGTCTTAGCTTACATGGCTTAAAGCAGATGAACGAATTCCGGCGCGTCACTCCTTGGCCCTTCGAGCGACCGATACATATACAAAGTATCAACGTAATCCCCCGCCTCTCTCCCTTCCATCTCATCCCAATTGAAAACCTCCACCACCAAATTCGGCAATCTCCGCGCTATCTCCTCGCACCCCCTCCGCGTAACCCTACAAGCCGACATCCACAAAAACCTCATGTTGTAATAACGGTTCAAACCCGACGGCAAAGCCGAGTCGCCAAACGGACTATCCCTGATCTCTAGTTTCTGCAAACTAGAACAGCCCTCAAGAACGTGTTTTAAACCTAGATCGCTGTCGCCAGCAAAGGCGAAAGACAGGGTACGGACATTTTTACCATACTGGCCGATGTAGTGGAAGGCCTTGTCAGTGAGGAGGCCCGAGACGGCAAGGCGGGTGAGTTTTTTGCAGTTTTTGACGATGGCGCCGAAGCCTTCGTCCATGGGGAGGCCGGTGAGACGGTCAGGGCGGAGGCGACCCATGATGCAGAGGCGGAAGACGTTCAGGTCCGGGCAGTTGTGGGACATGGCGATGACGGCAGCGTTGGTCATTTGTTGGCAAAAGTAGAGGATGGATTGGAGTTTGGGGCAACCTTCGGAGATGGATTGGAGGCCGATTTCGGAGACGGGGCCGTCAGCGTCTTCGCGCGCGTCGATGGGGAAAACGCGGAGTTCGCGGAGGTCTTTGCAGGTGGAGGCGACAGCTTGGAGGCCTTCATCGGAGATGGAATCAAGTACCTGTTGGGGGAAATTTGGAGAAAAATTGTGGGTTTTTTGCCAAACGGGGAATATGATATGCACTTGAAAATTTTATAGTTTTTGCCAAACGGGGAAAAAGAAATGTAGACAGCAAACATACCCTGAAAATTTTGCACATTTTCGCCAAACAGGTACTAAGAAAACGTGGAAAAATATAAAATGGGAAGGAAAAAAAATGTAGTTTTGCCAAACGGGTACCAAGAAAATGTCGGCAACATAACATACCCTATTTTTTTTTTGCATTTTCGCCAAATGGGTACTAAGAAAATGTGGAAAAACATTAACATGGGAATAAAAATATATTGTAGTTTTACCTAAGGGGTACTAAGAAAATGTGGAAAACATAACTTGGAACTAAATTATTTTCATAGTTTTTGCCAAAATGAGCACTAGAAAATGTGGAAAACATAATGTGCAACGAAAATTTTGCAGTTTCGCCAAACGGTAGTAAGAGAATGTCTAAAAAGCACAACATGCCAAAGAAAATTTGGTAGTATTGCCAAACAGGTACAAAGAATAGCAGACAAACAAAAAATACCTTGAAAAATTTATAGTTAGCCAAGAAAATTTGTAGTTTTGCCAAACACTTAAAAGAGAAAAATGCGGAAAACATGACCCCAAAAAAATTGTAGTTTTTTGCAACCGGGGACCTAAGAAAATGCAGAAACCTACACAAGCAAATTTGTAGTTTTGCCAAAACGGGTAATAACACTCCGTGGAAAACCAGAACATACCAAGAAATATTGTACTTTTTACCAAACGGGAACTAAGGAAAATGTGCAAAACATAATCTACCAAGAAAATTTGCAGTTTCGCCAAACGGGTACTAAGAATTGTGCACACAATAACATGCCAAGAAAAATTTCTAGTTTTGCAAAACGGGTTCTAGAAAAATGCAGAAAACTTAAACATGCCAAGAAGAATTGTAGTTTTGCCAAACGGATACCAAACATACGTGGAAAAAACATATAATTTTTGCCAAACGGGTCCTATGAAAGCAAGAAAAAAACAATAAAACATACCCACAAAATCTGCAGTTTATGGCAATGGCGGATGACCGATTTGAGCTGATCAGCATCGACAGTTGCATAACTGAAATTGAGCGACGTGAGATTCGCGCACACTGGATAAATTGCTGGCAAATAATCCGGCACAATCTCCCTAAACCCTGAAAGACAAACGAGAGCGACGATTTGCAAGCGGCAAAAGCATTAACTAAATCCGGTTCTTGCTCGCCGCCCGCCGACCACAATCTCTGATGTGGCTAAATGAGCCGGTGCCGAGATGGGTTAGCCCAGGAGCTCGAACCATAAGTCGATAGAGTTGACCTATCGACACGTATCGGTTTAGTTTCAATTTTTTCAGGCAGGGAGATCGAGCCACGAGTTTCTCCAGTGCATCGAAATTGATGGGGCATTCCGACGCAATCGAAAAATTAGGGATTCAATGCAAGTTGTGGACTCCGGGAAGCATGAGATCCAATCGACTTCATCATCTGTTGCCATCCGATTCGATTCAGCTCGAGCGCTCGAAGTTGCCTGAGAAATTTATTCATTAGTTTTTTTTTTTGGTTTTTTTTTTTTTTTTTAAGAAAATAAGGGCGTGTTTGGGTGATGAAGGTATTTGAAGAAAGAATTTGATTTGTTAAAAAGGGAATTTGTAAAATTTTCTTAGGCATCATTTGGCAGCATAGAGTGCAAGCCTAGGAATTGGAATTAGAAATGAACGGATTTGACTCTCCAAGATTTTACATGCATTATTAGTCCAATTTCGAAACTCCAATTCCATGAAAACCAAATGCGGCCTTAGAAGAAATCCTTTAGAGTGCTTTTGCTTGAGGTTATTTGAAGAATGAATTTGATTTGGACACGGGGATTTTTGTAAAATTTTCTTATGTTTCGTTTGGCAGAACGAATTCAAGTCTTTGAATTAGAATTAGAAATCAACCCATTTGACTTTTTCAGATTTTCAACATGCGTTCATTTGTAATTCCAATTCCTTGAAACCAAATGCTGCCTGTCGTAGGAAAAATCCTTAAGAATGCGTCTCGGTGAGGTGTTTTGAAGAAAGAATTTGATCTCTTGAAATGGGGATTTGTAAAATTTTCTTAGGTATCGTTTGGCAGCACATAATTCAAGCCTGGAATTGGAATTAGAAACCAACAGATTTCCTTAATTTTCTAAATCAAATTCTTTCTTCAAATGCTTCGCCCAAAACCACCCAAGGCAAATTTTACAAAATCCATTTTTTTTTCTAAATCAAATTCCTTCTTCAAATACCTCCTCCAAACATGGTAAAAGAGATTTCCCACTTCAAAATTCACATAATTAAAATATATAAACAAAAAATTAAAGGAAAATTCATCAATGTGCCTGTTAAATAAACATGAAATCTTCTAAACCAAATTCATATAATTAATCTCAACTGTTTTAACTGATTTCAAGCAAAACAAGCATGTATGAACAAAATTTCTTCTGCAATTTCAGTAAGAAAATGGAAATTCATAGCTTAGATTCAGATTTATTCAAAAAAATAATAAGAAAACATCAACAAAGAGAAAATTGATGAAATAATGGAAGATCTAAGCATGAATCAAGCAAAGTAGAAGCTCAAAGTAATCAAGTTAAGCTATAAAAATGGCGGATCTAACACCCACTGACCTGCACTCACTGGCTACAATAGCGAGTCCGGTGGTTCCAAATCCATCGCAGCAGACCAGAACGAGCTCCTTGAAATTGGGGAATGAATGGGCGAGAAGGGCGAGATCGTCGTCCGTCACGGACATTCGCTTGAGGTAAACCTTCTCAAGCGCAGGGTAAGCCTCGGCCATGGCGGCGACCCACGGCGCGAAGTTTGGCGCCCCCAGTCGGGAGGCAAGAGACTGAAGTCGGCGAACCTGGGTTTCCCCTTGATAGCAACCGATTTCACCCGCCCAAACCGGCGAATCACCCGGCGGGGCGACAACGGCGTAGCAGTTCCCGATGAAGAGATCCGATCTGGTTTGAGCCTCGGCCTTGCACCACGACTTGCAGACCAGCGAAGCGGCGTTCCGGTCGCGCCTGGACGTAAGGAACCGAAGCACGTCCTCCAGGACATTCTCCAGGACCTGATCTGGGTTCGGCGACACGTAATCCACCGCCGATCAGGACGGCGGGACTCCGGGTTCTGGTTGCGGCATCCGTGAGATCCGACGGCGACGATCGCTCGTCGTCAACGGGCATTTCCCCACGATCGACAACGCTCATGTGACTGGTACGGGTCTCTGCTTGGTCCTAAATACAAAATGTTTGAATCTACAGAAGAGAGAGGGGGGGGGTTAGAGAGAGAAAGAGAATCAAACCATTATAATAATTCGAAATTGGAGATGGGTATTAAAGAGAAGGAAGCAGGAAGAAGAAGGGGGAAAAGGGTTTGGTTTTTAATAGTATTTTTTGCTGAATTTAACCATTAATTTTAGTCGGAGATGGAGATTCAGCAGATGAAAAACACAGATTGCAGAGTACACACACTCAGCTGTCTGTGTCTCTCTCTTTCCATGAATCTGTTCTCTATGCATTGGGATTCTCTCATCTCTCCTCGCTTTCTCTCCTCTCTCTGAAAAATGGCTCCCCACCACTTCTCCTCCATTATTGGGAGCTTTCTTTTTCTTTACTATTGCTGTGCTATGCCCTTTTGTCCTTCTTATTTGTTTTACACTTTGTACCCCCAAAAGTTGGACCAAAATCTCACTTTGATTCTTAAATTTTTAATTTAGATATATAATATAAAGTTTCTTAACCATCCCACAACAATCCGGATCATCATCTCCTGTTGATGCCAAAAAGTGGCTGCTGGTCAACAGTATGGTCCGGGGGGAATACCTGAGATAGAGGGCGACCAGTAATGCAATAGCAAGTTGAGTTCAGGGGGTGGTGACGGACATCCGAGCAGGGCTCCCACTCTTCTGCACACAGTACCTGCACAAAGACCCATTGGGGTTATTCCCAGTAAGTCCCTCCGGCGTGAGGATAAGTATTCCGAAGTGGAGGGCTCAAAATATAGATGAGTTCAGTAGTAGTCACGTACCGTCGGGCAGTGGATGCCCCGGTGTATTTATAGGCACCAGCATTTGATTAGTGCCGCGAAATTAGGGGGGGACAGCTCAGGTTAATTAACCTAATCTGCTGAACAACCAATGAGCAGACAGGTCAGCCCTCTAATCCTCTGGGCTGGCTTTTGAGCCCACAACTGGAGGCCCATGGGCCATGGCCTCATACCGGCCTGGCGAACTCTCGAGTGCTGTGGTGGCGAACAGAGGGGTGCCACCGATCGTCAGTTCAGGAGGTCGGACCTCAGTTAGTCGGTCCTGATTTTTCACTGCGACGATCCTCAGTTTGGCTGGGGAACACCCCAGCTCGGTACTAAGGGGTTTTTTAACCCTCGCTCCGGCCCGCGTCTTCTATAACTGGGTGAACTTTTGACCCCGTGATGTCCCTTACCAGATTTCCCTATATCAATCTCTATTACAATTTTGGACATAAAATAGTCATTTGTTTCGTTGCAGATGTGATTGTTTTAAGGGACATCATGGGTAATTTATCTTCTCCTTTTTCCCTATAATTCTTCTTCCTACCAAATATTCAAAATTCAGAAATATAGATACAATCGTTGCTCCACATAAATATTATTATTTAAAAATTTATTTTTTAAAAAATAAATAATTTTAACTTAATTAACGAATCCATCATAAGGCGGGGTTGAGAACCCCGACTTTCAATAGTCGGGTTAGCAACCCCTATTTGCCCACTTTTTTAAAAAAAAAAATCTCAAAAAACGAGGATATAATTCCCAGTTATTTGTGCCATTATATTTTATTCTTGTTCAAAGTCGGGTTCAAGAACCTCGGCTTTCAACAGTTAAAGCCGGGGTTCCTAACCCCAGCTTTTATAATATGTAGCCAGAGTTAGGAACTCCAACTATATATTAGGGTTTACACATTTCGTTTTCTTTCTCCCTTTTGCGTCTCATTTCTCATTCTTAGTTGTGTTTGCGTCTCTTTCACCCTTCCTTCATCCCATAGATATATCATAATATACATACATATATACCAATTTATTTATTTTTATAGAAAAGTTACAAATGAAGATGATGAAAATTATCTTAAGATCCCTTCATAAATAATTGGATACTATCCAAATTGTAATGGAATTATTGATATGAATTGAAATGGGGTCATTGCGAAACTTTAGGGTGTCATGTGTCCAAAATAAACTAAGAGCACCAAAGTGAAATAATGGTTAAACTTAAGGGGTGCAAAGTATCATAATTGCAAGTAGAAAGACCGATAAGGTATTTGTGAAAAGACCCTTCTTTCTCAGGCTACTGATAGTGGATGGCCCTTTGATTTTTCCGAGTTTTTGGCCAACGAAATTTAAATTATAACTGCAGATAATTTGCGCACTATAATAAATTTTTTGAAAGTCTAAAATTATTATAATAATATATAATAATTTTTAAATTTTTAAAAAAAAAATATATTATAACACATAAATTATTTAAACTAAAATTTTAATTTCATGAACTATTCACCCAAATTTTTTTTTTTAATATTATTTGTTAAGGGTTTATTGAGTTAAGAAATTTGGAGGGAATATTTTAATTTAAGGAATTAATTTTAAATTTTTTTAAAAAATGATTTTTGAAATTAAATTAATTTTAAAAAATGGGATTTAAGGGAAATGAAATTATTTATTTAAATTCCTCATGAAAACTTTAGAAGTTTTTAAACTAATTGTAAACAAACTGATAATTAAAGGGCTTGATTGTAAATAAAGCGCAGTTGTGCAAGGAATACACCTAGACTGTAGAAGGGTTTTGCCAGTCTAAACTACTGTCACGCAAGTTGGAGGGCACGGTCCAATCAAAAAAGGCGTTCTGATTCTCACTAGCTTTTATCTTTGTAATAGCGATTGTAACTAAAAGCCAACAAAAAGCTGATTTTATTCGAACGTGAAATTCACGCTACTTATCCGCGCGTGGTTATAGATCTCGTTATTTTGATTTCTTATTTTTTTAAAAAGAAAATTGTTGCCTCTTGGAGCCTCTCTCTTGTCTTTTTCGCCACTTGTTTTGTGAATCCAAAAGAAGAAAAGATTTAATTTAATTTATAAGCCCCTCGTTTTTACTTTATTTTAAATAAGTCCTTCAAATTAATAAATCACGATGTTTTTTTTTAAATGCATTTTCAATTAACGGCGTCGATTAATTTGAGGATCATGATGGTTGGATTAAGTTGATAAAATATTTAGGAAAAAAAATTCTACCTAAAATTTTCATCTCCTACTTACAAAGCGGTTGATTTTAATTATATTTTATATCTTTTAAATTTTAGATATATACTTTATTAGTCAATTTCAATTTCACGCTTTTAAGAACAAAAATCTCTAATACAATAATAAAAATAAAATTTAAAAAAAATAAGGGATATAAATTAATATATTACAATCTTATTTTATTTTGAAATTAACCTCAAATTTCTCAAAATAATAATAACTTATATTGAACTCAAAAACAATTTTATTTTTAATTATAAATAATTGCCATTGAAGAACTATAAGGTCAAATAATTAAATAAAATATTGGAATATATAGAGTTTGATGTCATTTTTCCTTTTTCTTTTTGGGTATATAATAATCTTTCTATCACTATCTGGCATTCTTATTTTTTTATTATTTCTATGACAAAGTGGTAACTAATTAGTAATTAAAAACATAGTGGTTATGGTTGCATTATTGCTTTACTATTGCACCTAATCCAAACACAAATTGGCCAAAAATTCAAAAAAGATAGAAAAAAAAAAAAAAAAAAACCCCAAAATGGCTTCCTAAAAAATAGAAAATAATTTTTCAAATTTTCAAAAATAAAAAATATTTTGCTATGTTCACCAAATTATGAGATGAAAATTATATAATTTAATTTTTTAAATTATTAATAACAGATAATAATTATTCAAACTCCATCTATCTGATTATACTATAGTTTCAGATAACGTTTTTTTTAAAAAATATTTAAAAATAAATTTAGTTTTTTTTTTTGGTTGATATTTTTAGTGATTATACTCAATTACCAAGTAATTTTATTTGAGAAAAAATAATTAAAAAAAAACCAAAACATTTGTACAATCTTCATTAGAACATCAAAATTAGATAGGGGCGTAGATAATGAAAGATCTAAAAAGCAAATTAAATGATTCAAAAGAAACAATAATAACAAGAAATCAAGGCTTATGATTGACCCCACTTCACTTATAAGCATGTAACATCTTCACATCATTATGTTTCTAATTAATTACTTAATTCTCAATTAATTAAAAATTTTAAAAAGATTTTTGAGTTTCAAATATTTAGGCTTATCTTTTACACTAATCATTTATTTGATTGGTAGTGAGTGAACAACACTCAATGTAATCTATTTAGAAATTATTTTTTAAATACATATAATGATTTAAAATTATGTTTCTCTTTATCAAGAAAAATATATTTAGAAAGAAAAAATCAAATCAAATCAAATTATGGGCTAGGAACAAATTTGGCCCAAACTTGTATACTAGAAATGAAACTTTGATTAGCCCAAAACAAGTAAAAATGGTAAACAATCCATTAATTTGTACTACCAAATTATTTGATGTGATTGTTGTACCATATAATTTGGTTTCCATAATACTACAATAATTCCATTTGTATGTATATCACTATTTTTAATTTTTCAAAAATGTTATTTCCAAGTGATTTTTGATTGATTTTTTGGATTTTATCGTGATCTAACTTGAAAAATCTGAAAATACAATCAGTGATGTCTAACTCGTGCAAACTGACTAAATACTAATGAAAACGATCACAATTACCTACTACTATTGACTTTATACTAATTTTAACCCTTCATTTTTTTTTCATATCTTTATAAATAACATATTAATTCTTCAATATTAAAAAATCGACGATTGTGGACATTGCGTAATACTCTAATCAAGAGGTTCTGTTGTACTCTAAATTTTACAACATGAGACACTGTTGGTTCTCCTCTAACTGTACTCAATTTTTCTCTATAACTAATTTGATATTCTAATTGTAATTATCTTTCCAACCGTTCTTACCAAAATCACTGTTAATACATAAAATCTTTCTTATTATTGTTCGTGGCGTCTTAAGTAGTAATTTATTTAATTTTCGGCATCACCAATCGTGGCAGATTCAGAATAATAATTAAGAGGGGATTTTTTTTTTTTTATATATTTATATAAATTAGTGGGACTTATATATAATTTAAGAATTTTAATTATTTAAAAAATAGTTTTTTTTTTAAAAGTTGAATCGCTCTTGAAGTGCAAATTTTGAAAATTAAAGGTGCAAAGTGAAACTAAAGTTATACCTCGGGGGTATAAAGTGACAAGTTGTCCTTTCTTTTTCAAGATTCAAACGCGTAACGGCAAACAACGCTATCCCCACTCCAAGTAATCAATCCAGACACCCTTTGACCCATTTCAAACCATCCACAGAGAGCAGAATTCTTGATTTCTCCTTCAGATTTCTAGGGTTTTGATCGATTTGAAAGAGATCCCAATATGAATCAGCAGCCGATCGTCTCCGATCAAATGGAGCAGGAGCAGAAGCAGAAGAGTCTCACGATCACAAGACGTCTCAATCGTCCGATTACGCCCCGTACCCTAAGCTCGATATCCCAAGGACGTATCTCCTCCTGATGAGACTTGGACTTCTGTCCCCGTCGAGAGCAACCATCGGCGCCGCCACCCACGTCGGTGCCTCAAGAACCGCAACAAGTTAATACTCCTTTGGCGGCAGAGGGCCCACACTCCGATCCCCAAGAGATTCCGCCACCACCATGCCGCACGAGTCTAACCCCTACGTTCACCGGCGCCCGTGCCTACATCTTCCGTTAAGAGTGAGTTCGTAATGGAGTTTGATTTGAGTGATTGTGTTGATTTTGTGGTGTTAATATTTTTAGGGTTTTATATGTGGAAATCTGAGTTGGGATTTTGGAATTTTGCACGAATTTACTATTTCTCTATCTTCACTAGATAAAATGGATTCGGTGAAAGATGTGCTTGGGAAATGGGGAAAGAAAGCAGCTGAAGCGACCAAGAAGGCCGAGGACCTTGCTGGAAATGTGTGGCAGCACTGTGAGTTGTTCATACTTTTAACTATATTGTGCAATTTGGGTTCTATGAATGGTGCATCTAGATAATCATTGGATGAATTTTTTATACGTTGGAAACATATAGTTCTCTGTAACAGTCCAAGTTAGTGAAAAGTAAAGTTAGATGGCTTTTTAAACCATCATTTTTCATGTGGATCTATAGGGATGGAAGCTCTTTGTGTGATGCATTTTTTTATGGTGTCTTAGAATGAGTAGAGTTGCTTCCAACTATAGAAGCTATATATGTCTTGACGGATTCAAGATCAGTTGTAGAATGATCAATTGCATTATGAAATGGTGCAATTTGAAGAACTGATTAGGTGCTTAGAAATAATGTTTTTCTCATTTTAATTTCATTATCAAAATGAAATAAACAACGCAAATAAGTTTCAGGCCTTGGATGCATTCCTTGTTTGCAAATGATCTTCTCATGTACTCCATCTCATATTTTGGGATCCAAGAAGAAAAGTTGTGACGTGGGATTGTATTGTTAGCTGAGCATCCTATGGGGAGATTGCATTTAAGATTGTTTTTTATCTCACGACCAAATAACCCTACCGTCGGACCACCAAGTTCCCATTCGCATCTCCACCACCCACCTTCACCATATGAGAACTATGAGGTAGAATCCAAGGCCATGCGTCACACTTACATGGGGTACTCTAGGTTAACTTATAACCAAATAGTTTGAATGTGGAGTTTCCACTTGACTCTATTTTCATCTAAAATATCTGATTGAATTTGTTCTAAATGATATCAATCCAAAATCAACTAATATGCTCCCATATGATGGTCCGGTAGTCCATTGAGCGAGGGGCTTGAAGAGACTATAGAACGATGGGGAAGTTATTTTAAAATATGAGAGCAGTGTTGGGGAATCAAGTTTAGAACTACCTAGTTTGCCTCTAGGTAGGATTCATAGGTCCCATAGGAGAATTAAGACTCCAGAAGTTAGAATAGCATTAAGAAAGATAAGTAATAGAAAAAATAATGGCGCCGGATGAAATCCCCAGAGAGGTTTAGAAGAGTTTGGGAGATCTTGGGATAGATTGGTTGACTAGCTAGTCAATGACATATTGAGAAATTAGAGAATGTCGGATGATTTGAGAAGTATTTTAGTGCTTATTTACAAAAATAAAAGAGATGTCCAAATTTGCACAAATGATCGGGGCATACAGCTTATAAGTCATACCATGAAAATTTGGAAGAGAGTGGTAGAATCTCAAAAGACATGAGACTAGTGTAATACAGAATTACTTTGGATTTTTACCTAGTCGGTCGATCACCGAAACCATATATTTGCTTAGGCATTTTGATGGAGAGAAATATAGGAAAATGAAGAAAGATTTACATTTGATTTTTGTGGACTTGGAAAAAATATATAATCAGGTACCTAGAGAAATTTTGTAGTAGGTTCTAGAAAGGGGCAAGTATCCAATGACGTGATTAGGGACATATATAAAGGTATTATTACTAGTGTTTAAACTGTAGGAGGTGATACTTGTGCCTTTCCCCTATTAATATATGTTTGCGTCAAGGATCGTCTTTAAGTTCTCATCTCTTTGTTTTAGTGATGGATGAACTTAAGAAACATATTCAAGTGCGGTACCATGGAGTATGTTGTTTGCCGATGACATGGTAAAACAAGTTGCGAAGGTCTTAACATTAAGTTAGAACTTCGAAGGGAAGCCTCGAGTCTAGGGATTAAAGATCAGTAAAACGAAAACAGAATATATGTGTGGCAATTCTGAAAATTCTAGAAGAGATAACGACATGGTCAAATTTGAGATCAATAGATACCTAAGGTTGATAATTTTAGGCCTCGTTTGGTAACCGTTCCGATCCCAAAATTCCCATCCTATTTCCAGATTTTTGAGATTTCTGTTTGGGTATATAGCGTTTGGTAACTTTTGTTTCCGTTCCCATTGCATTCCAAAACTAGAATCCATCCCTATTTTTTCTTTAGAAATGAGAAACAAAAAATTGTGTTTCTACCTATTCCCATCCCACAAAAAGCACACGCTGGGAATTTATATAGATTGTTATTGAGTCCCCTATTCAACTTTTGGTAGCCTCAATTGCAATTTTTTTCTTTTTCTTTTTTCTCCAAAGCCCAGTCGTCGTCTTCTTCTCCATTTGCACGAAGTGCTCTCTTTCTCCATCGCTCTCTGTCCTCTCTCGCTGCCATCGTTGTCTTCGTGTGCCTCTGCCATCGTCGTCTTCATCTTCGTCTTTGTCTGTCATCATCGTTCATCTGTTAGCCATCGTCGTTTATCTGTTATTTGAAGCCCTATGTCTCACCGTCGTTCGTCTGTTAGCCATCATCGTTCACCGTTGTCTCGTCATCGCCCTCGTCTCGCCATCGCCGTTGAAGACAGAGCTGGGTTAGGGTTTGGGTTGAATCGATTTCGTTGCTTTGATTTAGGGTTTCGATTTCAACTTTGATTTAGGGTTTCGATTTCAATTCCAATTAGGTTTAGGATTTCGATTTCGATTGGGGTTTAGAATTTCGATTTCGCTTGGGGTTTATGATTTCGATTTCGATTGGGGTTTGATTTCGATTCTAATTGGGGTTTAGGATTTCAATTTCGATTTCAATTGGGGTTTAAAATTTCAATTTCACTTGGGGTTAATGATTTCGATTTTGATTGGGAATTAGGATTTCGATTGGAGTTTGATTTCGATTCCAATTGGGGTTTAGGATTTCAATTTCGATTGGAATTTAGGATTTCGATTGTGATTTAGGATTAGTTATTGATGTCTAGAATAATATCGTTACCAAACGCAATTCTGTTCCCAGAACAAAAAAAATAAAAAATTGTCGTTTCCAAAAGCGATTCTACTCCCATAAAGGAAACAAATTTTTATCCCATCCCATTCCCATCCCACTGCATGACATGGGCATGAAACGGTTACCAAACGGGCCCTTAGATACTATATGGAAATAGAGAAATCGAGGAGGACATTATACATAGAGTTAAAGCAGAATGGTTAAAATGAGAAGTGCAGTTGGGGTGATTTGTGATAGTTAGGTTGCCGTTGAAATTGAAAGGAAAGTTCTATAAAATTGAAATAATCTGATGATTCTCTATGGTTTAGAATATTTGGCCGTAAACAAGAGGGCATGTTCAGAAAGTAGGTGTAGCAGAGATGAGGATGTTTTGAAAGGAGGTGAATTGCCTATTCTTCTTTTTCTTCTCCCAGCATCTGGTTGCAACTTTTAATGTAATGTAAAGTAACTTTGCTAGGTTATAAATGCACCGTTGAATCTTGGCTTGGACTGACCATGTAATGGCCCATTTTAGATTGTTGATAGCTCTCCAATTTTCTGCAAGCGTATAAGGTGGAATATGAGATCCATTGTAAAATTGTTGATAGCCCTCCAATTTTTTACTTCTTGCATTATTGATGTCATACAAATTAATGGCACATTACCCAGATGTCCACTCTTTTTGGGGAGTGGGGGTGGGAGTGGATTCAAGGTTTTGAGTTTTTAGCACTGGCGCGGCGTGTACTGCGACAAATTTTCGAAAAATAACCATTTAATCCTTTTTGTGTATTCTTTGAATATGTATCCTAATCGCCTTTCGGCAAAGTGAACTTACTGACTGTCACTTGAATCAGTGAAAACTGGCCCCAGTTTTGCTGATGCCGCTGTTGGAAGATTAGCCCAAGGCACAAAGGTTCTTGCCGAGGGTGGATATGAGAAAATATTTCGCCAAACATTTGAGACCGTTCCAGAGGAGCAACTTTTAAAGTCATATGCATGCTACCTATCTACGTCTGCGGGTCCAGTCATGGGAATTATGTACTTATCAACTGCGAAGCTGGCATTTTGTAGCGACAACCCCCTCTCATACAAAGTTGGCGAAGAGACACAGTGGAGTTATTATAAGGTACACCGTTTTTTTGACTATATACTGTGTGCATATAATTTGTTTTAACTTGCATATAGTTCTAATATCTTATAATATCCTTGTCTAATGTGTGAAGACATGCCATGCTATATACAATATGCATTTGTTGTGGTTTTATGTGGTTGAATGCGAACTAGGTTGGTTTGTTGTCTCTATTTCATTCTCATGTATGTATGTATCTACTGGAATTTAGTCGTATTCTTTTGAGTAAATATTTGGGAAAATTACATTTTTGTCTCTAAATTATTGGGTTGGACCCCGTGGCTTGTCAAATCGCACATGTGATCCCTCAAGTTTCACATTTGTTTTAATCTCGCAAAATTAAAAACGATTTTGGACATAATTTGGGTTGTGCTCTGCACGTGGCATTTGATGTGGGGATATTTTGTGATCTCATTACTCCAGTAAACCTAAGACATTTTTCCCCGATATTTCCCCAACAATGATTCATGTTTTTCTTCATTCTTTAGACTAATCGAAAATAAAATTAATAAATTAATTATTTATTTTATATTCTCTGTGCATCACAATTCACTTGGGTTTTGACTTGTTTTCTCTTTATCAGAATGTTAGTTTCTTTCTCCGGTTAGGTTCATTCAAGTTGATTGGCCTCCTCCACTTGTAAAATATGCTGCATGATTTAGGAAGCATTCCTAAACTTAATTCCTATTTTTTTTTAGGTTTTACTGATGTAAAAAAAGCTCACGCATCATCCGAATTCGGTGTTTCTTTTTGAAAATTAAATTTTAATTTGTTCTTTACTTCCCGTTTCTCCATTTATGCCAAATTTGCAAGGTTTTACTGTAAAAACGACTGAATTCTTTTTTCTTTACAAAACGTGTGCTCGCGTGTTTGTGTATATGTATATATATATATATGAACATTTCAGGTGGTTATCCCATTACACCAGTTGAAAGCTGTGAACACTTCAACAAGCAAAGTAAACGCTGCAGAGAAATACATACAGGTGATATCGGTGGACAACCACGAGTTTTGGTTTATGGGTTTTGTGCATTACGATAGTGCAGTAAAAAATATACAGGGGGCTCTCTCTACAACCACCACTGCAGCTGGCTCCACCGCCACCAGCCATTAATCCCTCAATATTTATTCTGGGTAATTGTTATTTTTTTCCTTGTGTAATATTTGCTTGATATATATATTATATTGATTTGGTGAATGGTTTGTTTGTTTGTTTAACATTATGAGTTGAATGGTGTGTGTTTTTGTGCCATTCTTTTCATGGGCAAGTAAATAAGGATTTGATTTTTTCTATTTCGTTTTTTACAATTACAATAGCATTCATCGACATACACACATACATATAGGTGGGATGAGCCCAATTCATTGAAATATTGTTTGATCTGGTTTGTTTAGATTGAATTTTAAGATGTTTACATTGATATTTATATGGTGCCTAAACTTTGAATTTTTGATTAAATATTGTAGTACGTGGACTGGACTGCATGGATAAAAATTTCAAAGTTGTGGACCAAATCAAGATGGGTATTCTTATGAACCCTAAT
The DNA here is from genome assembly GCA_016647705.1 of Eucommia ulmoides. NCBI lineage: Eukaryota > Viridiplantae > Streptophyta > Magnoliopsida > Garryales > Eucommiaceae > Eucommia > Eucommia ulmoides. The sequence goes on along the minus strand of JAENRU010000136.1, from coordinate 1,435 downwards.
TCTTCAGCTTTTCATTGGAAAGTTATAATTTCATCGAACAATTCCCCTTACACATGTCATTTTTGCAATATTTGTGTATAATAAATTTGTCGTTCAATTAATGGCTGAGATTGATTTTAATATATAAATGAAGAAAGCGATTGTTTGTGAACTTTTTTTTGAAAACAAATGTTGCCCAATATTTTTAGCTTTTAATAATTAGTGAAAATGTGAAATTAGTCGGTTTGATGAAGTTTCCAAAGAAATATGAATAAACAAGACTAATGGAGGAAAAAGAAAATACATCTTCATATATGATATTTTCACATATTCCATGTTACATCCGAAACATAATCTGATATATATACAAAAAGATGATTGAACCTATAATGGCCAGCTATGAGTTTGTTATGGCTGCATTTCTCTAGGGAATCTAAGGTAGTGTGAGAGGTGGTTAGAGATGGTGAGGTGACATATTATTTTGTGAAGGATGAGCTGTATTTTATGTCACTTGCTTATGGTTAACATGCGAGTTCTTTACATAATAATTAGTCATTAAAAAAATTTCTGAAAAATGATGTTCAGAAATATTTTACACATGCCTTATAAAATACAGAAGGAATATGCGTTTTTGTGAAAAATTCAAAGTCTCTTTGCGTTTTTCACAAAAAAGAGAGGATAAAACGCATTTACGTTATGCGTTTATACGATTTCTCCACTTTATTTTTTATTTTATTTTTTTAAAAAACACATAAATGATTTGCGTTTTTGTGAGAAACACAAATCATTTATGCGTTTCTCACAAGAAACGCACTGGGCTTGTGCGTTTCTTGTGAGAAACGCATGGGCGCAAGGATTGGGTAGCCTTGTCTTTGCATGCATGCAGAGATAAGGCCATGGGTATTTTTTTTTTTTTTAAAAAAAAAACAAACAGAGGGGGGAGGGAGAGAGGAGGGCCAAGTTTGGTCCTGTAAACTTGCAGCGAGAGAGAGAGGAGAGAGAGAATCAAGTGGGTTTAATTTTAAAGTATTTTTAACATTTTATACCCCTAAAATTTGACCATTTTTTTTTCTTGTTTAATAAAAATAGGAACTTTTTTTTTTTTTAGTTTTTACTCTTTTTTATTTCGTTTTTTTAAAGATTTTTTTTTTCTTTTTTTTAAAATAAGGTTACAATTGAAATTAAATTCAATTGAAATATTTTACTTGAATTCAATTGAAAATATTTTAATTGAATATTTTAAAAATTAAAATTAAAATATTTTCACTTGAATTCAATTTAAATTTCACTTGAATTCAATTAAATATTTTTAATTTCAATTAAAAATATTTTAATTGAATTCAAGTGAATATTTAATTGAATTCAATGAAAATATTTTTAATTGAATTTTTAAAAATTGAATTAAAATATTTTCAATTGAATTCAAGTAAAAATATTTCAATTGAATTTAATTTCA
>JAENRU010000157.1:0-26493 GCA_016647705.1 Eucommia ulmoides | reverse complement strand
TACCCAAAATGCTATTTAAAAACTTAAATTTTGAAAACGGGGATTTAAAACTTATATACCCAATGCAGGTTAGTCGGTGTGTCGGATTACCGGTTCAAAAACAACTTCGTGTTGCGTACAGGTTATACGGTTTTGGTTTTTTTTTTTTAATTTTTTTATCTTTCCCCAAAAAAACCGGTGTTTAGTTCACCAGCCATCATTGCCGGCGAACCGAACACCGACTTCTCTTCCACCTTCTAAATTTTTTTTTTTTTTATTTTTTTCTTTCCCGTAATGTGTTTCACTGGCCATTAGCCGGCGATCGAACGCCGGCTACAGCCCCACCCTATTAAAAAATCGAGTAATTTGAATAATAAAATCTATATTTTAACTATTTAAAAATTAAGTATTTTAAAAAAAATTAATTAAAAAGTTAATTTTAAATTAATTTTTTTTATTATATATTTAAAAAAAATACATTTAATTGTGTTAAGTAACTAATTTTCGTCCATCCATCAATTTCTTATTATATATTTTAGTGATAAGTAATACTTGTTTAACGAGTTTTATATATATATATATATATATATATATATATATATATACACATCTCAAAGACAAAGTAGAAAATACAACTCTCATTCAAATGCTACAAATGTTATGAAATAACTAAACGTAATAGTCTTCGGCTACGTACTCTTACATAATATAGAATACAAATTAATACGAAGACTACAAACGGAAGTACTAGTTTACTATGGCCGCAACCCCTACGTCTAATATTCCTCTCGCTCTCGGCGTAGAGGAAGTGGGAGTTCCTCTATCTCATCTACACCCATATGCTCAACCTACGTCAGGTGTCCCAAATCCATGGTCGAAGCATACGGTGTTCCTCCATCAAAATAGCAATATCGTCGTCGTGGACCACAGTATGATGACACTTGTCTCCCCGATCTGGTGGTATGTACTACACGTCTCACAGCTGGAATCGGTACAAAACTAGACAATGGTTGCTCTATTATGGAGTGACAATTGTGTCACCCACTAACGATTGGCAACCGGTGCCCAATAGGTCGGCGTAGTCTGAATAAAAATCAATCATGACATAATTTTCTAATGGTGGTTCTGCAATATCATCCCCAATTCAAGGCGGTTGTCCTGGTCGGTAAACGTCATCACCCTCAACAAATACAGAGTGTGCCGATGAGATGGAGGAACGTGAGTTGCATTGTTGCTGGGGTTGAATGAACAATGCCCGCTCACATGTATCCCAAAGCATAGTTAAAGCCTCATTCGCATCTTCACGAGTTTGGATCGCAAAGTAAGGGTACTTAGACGCAACAACTGCGATAGCCAGCTCTACAAGCACACGTGTTTGTCAATTAATTAAATTAAAAATAACAGTCATTACGTAGTAGCAAAAATTAAATGAAAGTTGCATACCTCTATCTCGATCCTACTCCTGATGGTAAGAACCCGACTGAGGTCGATAAAACGGTTAACTACAAATCTTCGAGTGACATTCCTTACCAAGGCATGTATTGGTCGTCGACCCTACCTCGACCTGGAGGGTGCTTACATCTATTGGTCTTCGTCTGTCCCATGCCTGTATATGACGTGCGTGCTCTGTAGTCCAGTTGTTACCGAAATGTTCCATCTGACTAATCCTATGCAAATTTGTGTCCGTCTCACACGCTCTGGAATCCCTTGCCGATACCCGAACTGTCGTAACACTCATTTAGGGAAATAAAACTTAACGACTTCAAAGCAGATGAGGGGTACTGACGCCATCTATATCTCTTGTCCATCTCTATAGTATTTAGGGAGATCCACTAGAATGGGAGCTGGATAAGGCATCCAAACGACCTATTCAAATAATGTATAAATAAATAAATTATAAAAAAAAATATAAAAAAAAAAAAGAGTTATTTAATTGACGTAAACAAATAACTGACCTCGTCATCTCGTATGCGATCTAATTGATCCCGATATACAACCAACACGTGCGTGGATATGATATCTAAAACGAAATTTACGTACCACCTGTACATCGAAAGTATAAACGTGTTAACATTTATAAATTTTGAAGATGACAAACAAATGAACTAATAACTTACCAGTACCCCCTTGGGCCAGCTGGGAACTCGAACTCCCCAATACGCTGTGGACCAAAAAATTCAAGATCCGGTACACATCTCGGTCGAAGCCTTGGGAGTCGCTCCCAGGCCCAGTACTGTAACAAAAATAAAGGACCGACAATTTCCATCGTCCCTCTCTGTGATGCCTTGCAGATCTCCCAATATAGGACTGCCAGTGTGACACTACCCCAACTATACGGTTCTGAACCTGTGAGTTCTCAAAGTAGGGAGGTAAGCGAGCTTAACAGTATTCTTTGACTTGTCCGGCATCAAATAATCATGCCAATCAACAACAAGCAGTATGTGCGTGCATACTGATGTATGACTACCTCGTTCGCATCAACATGAACTACATCGAATGTACTGTGTAGCCATGTGAGTTTTAGATCGGCAGACTTGATTGCCGAATCATCAGGTCTTACCCCCAAAAGTTCATGGCACAATGCATGCCAACCACGTAACTTCCGCATGTCCTTCGACCCATAACCAGTCGCCCATTCACAGGCAGCCCAAATAACACAGCGACGTCCTGCAAAGTGATCGTCATCTCCCTTACTGGTAGATGGAATGTGTGTGTCTCTTGTCGCCATCTCTCCACAAATGTCGTAACCAAAGTGAGATCTAGCCGCTTATTATAACTTGAAAGCGCCATATAGTCCTGCCAATTGTACCAACTGTACAACTCGACCTGGTGCATGGACCTACCAACCCCCTGGATCCCTTCCGGCACAGTCAAGTGTGAAGGACTTACCCTGAAAAGTCATAAAAATACACAAAACATATTTAAAATTTAATATTGGACAATGAAATTAATATAATACGACTAAATATTACATTTTCATCCCATACTAATGTAGACTTGTGCTCACTCTAAGTATAACAGTGACGGATCTGTAGGCCCCAGGTTCAACCATAACTAAAAGGTATCATAAAAATTATATTGTAGTGTTTAGAATGATTAAAATACAATTCAAATTCATTTTCTATAATCATTCAAATAATCAATTAAACTACTAAAATGCATTCATCAAAACGTATTTTAGTAACTAAAGATAAAGTTTATGCTAAAGATACAAATTGTTGCATTAATTCAAATAATCAATTAAACTACTAAAATGCATTCATTAAAACGTATTTTAACAACTAAATATAAGTTCTGCTAAAGATACAAATTGTTGCATTCATTCAATAATCAATTAAACTACTAAAATGCATTCATCAAAACGTATTTTAGTAACTAAAGACAAAATTTCTGCTAAAGATACAAATTTTTGCATTCATTACAATCAAATAAAAATATCACATGGGTGTATGTGTCTGTCGGGATGGACACGTTCGCCTATCATGGCAGTCTGGTGACACAAACCACATCGATTTTTCATTGTTCTCTGCGACACATCTATCTCGTTTTGAATGTGAGTGGATTTTTCTCTTCCGCACTTCTCAACTTTTAGTCTGTTCTTATCAAGAATAAGGCTCATGATTTTTTTCAGAATCACTCGCAACTTCCATCCACATCCGTGCTTGCATTTAATCGACCAAATCTTTTGATTTGTCTCCACGACAGAAAATTCTTTGTTTTTAATGACATGATAATGCTTCACGGCATGATGGTGATGTTTCTTATCCTTAAACACCATGCCGTTATGGAATTCATCAATCTTTGGCGTCTAGAAATTTTTGCACAACTTTGGCTCATTTCGTCATGTCATCGTTGTCACCCCATTCTAACTGATTATAGAATGGAATAACCCTGTGCAACTCTAATTGCTGACTCATTTTCCCCGCTCGATCCATCATCTAAATCTTTGTTGTCATTCTCAACATTCTCATCTTCCTCCAATACAACATCCTTATTTAACACTATTTGTTCTACATTGTGAAGACTATGAACTGCCACCACATCCTCATCATACCTACCACCATACTTACATTGTGGAGTGGTAACACTGATGCATGCATCATGGTCAATCATGGTAGGTGAATTATATGGTTCAGGAATGTAGGAGGGTCGAACAGTGTATAGAGAGAGAAAAAAAGGGATTGGTGAAGTGGTAAGGGAGGCATGGGCACTGTCCGACCGATTGAGCACACGCATATATATAATATATAATATATATATATATATAATATATATATATATATATATAATATAATATATATATATATATATATACACACACATACAATAAAATCGGGAAAAAATCCAGAACCGAAGAAAAAAAAGAGAGAGAAAGGAAGAGAAAGAGAGAAGAGAGAGAGAGTCATCGGTGGTGGGCTTGCGGTGTGGATGCCTCATCTCCGGTAAGTGGGTGTGTATGTGTTCTATTTCCGTCCATCGTCGCGTGTGTTGTGTGTGTATTGTTGTGTATGTATGTGTGTGAGCAGTATGTGTATATGTGGGTATGCTGTATGTGTGTGAGTATGAGTGTCGCCGTCGGTTAGTTGGTCGGCGGTGAGTTAGTGGATTCTGTTGATGGTGGGGTGACAATCATATGTGTTCCTTGTTTTCTGTTATAGCAGGGGGGGCTGCGTGTACGTATTCTGGCGGTGATGGAGGTGCCTTGTTCGTATGAGTGTGAGTGTATTCTTCCGGTGGGGTGTCACCGGCGATGGGTTAGAGAGAGAGAGCTCACTGGTGGTATGAGTTTTGGTTGGCGGGGGTGTGTGTGTGTTCTCATTTGTGGTGTATGCGTGGAAACAGGTGTGTATGTGTGTGGTGAATTCGGTCGGAGTCGGGTCCGACGGTGGTGTGCAATAGGGGTGTTGTGTATGTCTAATACTGCATGTGTGTGTGTTTGTTTCTGATATGTGTTGTATATGTTGTGGGAGTGTGAATGTGAGGTTTGGGTGTGTTGTATTGTGTGGGTGTAAGCCGATGGTGAGAAGAGGGGAGAGAGGTGGCTGAGATCTCAAAACATAGCAGGAGGAGGAAGATGATTACCGCCTAAGCGGTGGATTTTCGCCCAGGCGGTGAAACTACAGTGTGTAGTTGAGAGAAAGGGAGAAGCAGTCACTCGTTCGCCTAGGCGGTGGGACGTCGCTTATGCGGTGGGGAGCAGAATCAAGAATATATGAAATTTTAGGGAAATCCACGATCGGTTCGGAATGGGTAACATTTTCTAATTTATTCTATGAATTCTAAATTTAGTTTATAACCTTAGAATATCAAAATGAGAATAATAAACAATGAGATCATTTATATGAATTAGGTGTAAATCGTAAATTTTAACGACAAAACTAGTCGAATAGCATCTTCATATATCAAAACGTGGGGAAGGGAAAATTTATGAACATAGGCTTGCATTGTACGATTAAGTTGTTTTCTCTATAATATTAATCTAGGCCTTGTTACAAATAGGTTCAAAAATTATCGAAAGTTCAGTAGCGGATATTTGGTGAAGCTTTTGAGAGCAGAATATCAGGTGAGTGTACTGTCTTCTTGCCAAACTATTTTTATATATACATATGATGAAATCTGGGTTTACTTCCACTATATGATTTCAAACGATAATGGATCAAGCAGATTTTTGGAGTGAGTTAGTGAAACGAATTTTTGGGGATTTGTATTGGTATCTGAAAAGAATGATATTTAATAATTTTCGTTGGATTTTGGGTGAGTTGGAAATGGATTTTCGTTAAAATAAGGTGGTTTTTAAAAGAGGATAGATAATATTTGGTTTTCATAAAAAAATAGAGAGGGGAAAAATGGTTGTATTAAAAATTAGACGGTTTTCAATCAAAAGTGAAAAATATGATTTTCGGATTTAAAAGTTGCTTTTGCGAAAAAGGGGTGGACATTGGTGATTTTGACAGTATTGATGAGGTGGTGATTTATATTATAGTCTGTCCGGAGGGTGGTCCGGCAGATGGATATTTATTTGTGATTTGGTGATGATATTATTGAGTTGACTATACTATAGTTTATGATGTCCTGTCCGGATGGTGGTCCGGCAGGTGGTTATTCATATTATGGTCTGTCCGGAGGGTGGTCCGACAGATGGATATTTATTATGGTAATTTAGTATTTGGTGTTTATATTATTGGTCTCCGGAGACGTCTGGTAGGCGGTGATTTGCGCAGTTAGGTCCGCTAGGAAGGCATATCCTACGGATGGTTACGGTACATTTGCAACTCTCGATCGTGAGGTTAAACGACCACTATGGCTAGCAGATGGTGTGGTGATGTGGTGTCTTAATTTAGTAATTGGTGATTTATTATATATATGGTGATTGGTTTTATTTTATACTCTATGGGTTTTAAATGAAACTTATTATACCGCTTTACTTTCACTGCTTATATACTGGAGATTTTACCAACTGTGTGGTGTTATATATTTACGCTTGATCTATTTAAATGTTGTATTATTTAGAATGTATTATTATTATGTTAAAAATGGTTTTTACTAAGAAGGCAGTACCTCGCAAGTGAAACAGCTAAGAGTCGGTCCCCAACTGGTCACTAGGTAGAGCTATGTGATGGAGTCATATGGGCGATTGAGAGAAGCTATCAAAGGCGAACCTATAAAAGGGTTCATGGATAAATAACTTTTAGTTAGGGTAAAATTTCAGGACGGGTGTGTCCCCCATAATAGATGTTTGTATTATTAAGTGTTGTGTACTTTGTCATTCATTAGTTTATTTGGGTTTTTGGTGATGTCATGTGTAGTCACGCCAAGCCTCGGAATGACGGGTGTCCGGGACGGGTTTGACAATTTGCCTAGATTATAGGTTCTGTCGACTTGTCAATTGTTGTGCTAGTAGAGATACCATGAGATAGAAAGACGTGTCAATCGTCTAGTCAGTAGGGGACATAAGATAGGGTGTTAATAGGTGAATTAGATACGTGAGTATTAGTTCTTTCATTACATTAGTTAGTGCATTGGCTCTGTGCTTGGAGGGTGTTCTTGTTGGGGGGTAGTGACGCAACAAATGGTGATATTGTCAAGTGGTGAATTCGGGTGACGTTGTGTTATTGGTAGTGGTCGTTAGGGTGAATCGCGAGTGTGGGAGTATTAATAATTGGAAAATGTGGGATTTTAATTGAGTAACAATTATATACGTATTGGGTGGTGATGAGATAACTATTGGTAGCACCCAATAAGTCATCCAATAAGTCGTTATTAAAATATTAGCTTGTATAACAGAACACATTTAAGTTGGATACGAAATGACATTCAATAAGTATAATATCGCCCTCTAGGCAATATGAAAGACATCTTATAATGATATTAAAAACAAAGAGAGTTACTTAGTTTGAAAATTAAAGATGTGAGAAAACTTGGACGAGAAGGTAGTACGTTCTAGATTGATGGAAAGTAGAGTAAAAGTTTATGAAACTTGTAGCTATAGCAAGCGTAATAGAAAATGATATGTAGAAAATAGTCGAGAAATTGATTCTGGATGAAAATAAGTGCGCATAAATAAAGTTTGTTTGTTTGAGGTAGAGCCAAAGTTTAAAGGAATCAAAGGGCGTATTGTTGGGAAGGAAATATTAGTACCCCAGTTGGTTTGATAATGAGTCCGAGAGGTCAGAAAAGTGTTAAAGAAAGGATATCAGGATACGGTATGTAGGTATTGGGCACTAATCAGAACAAGTTAGGTGGTAGATATTTTAGTAGCTAGGGATTTCCCCATGTAGTTCTAAAGAAACGTTAGGGTGCTAGTAAGCGTGATTAGTAACCGTAGTTGTTGTAAAAATACAGTTCTATAATTTTAAGGGGTTAATGTTCGGCTCATTAAGTAGGCTAAATATAGTCATGTTGATAAAATGCAGGAATCTGGATTTGGAATTTTTAACTTTGGGGACTTTAAAGGTGGTCGCCACGGTGTTAGAAATTAAAAATTGGCCGAATAGTGGAAATGTGAGTAAATTAGCTTTCGGTTTAGGAAGTCCCTGTAGGAAAAGCCTTGTGACGGCCCTAGGAAACCGGGTCCGTTACAATAATTTGGATCATTAACTCATGATTTACCGTGGACTTGGTTTTTATCTAGGAAGATCCAGTGTGGTACTTATCGGTTTAGAATGGATGGTTTGTTAAATCAACTTGTAAAAGACCAGGATATTAGATTGAGGGTATTATCAGTTGAAGGTTAGAGACTATGACGTGGTGAAAACGGTGACTCGGTCGAGAGTAAAAAGAGCCTGTAGAACATTTCTAGAGTATGTTACAAATGCTGAGAGAAAAGCAAATTGTATGCTAAATGCAATAAATATGAGTATTGGTTGGTTTGAGTGGTAATTTTGGAGCTAGTGCTCTTGAGGCATAGTATTCAAGTAAATACAAAGGGAGTCGAAGTGATGGGTTGACGAAATATGGAGAAGGTCTAGAACTTGTGACTGGAACTTGAAACTTTTTGGAGCTAGTAGTGATTATATTTGTTTTGATGTTTAGCGACATTTTCAGTATGATGGGATTTGTGCTTTAGTCGTAGGGTTGGCTATAGAAAAAACTTTGGGTCGAAAGTTTGGTAGTTGGTTGTCTATATTAAATTGTGGGTTGAGTTGAGACCCTTATAGTTTAGTGGGTGGTTGGTCAATATGGTAATGCTGTGTGAAAGTTTGTTTCGAAAACGGGCATTGATGTGAGAGGTCGGACATCCAGCTAAGAAGGTTTATGATACCATAGGAAATTGACTGTAGAACTACTATGTGTGTCTAAACCAAATGATAAAGTGTGAGGTTTTGGAAATAAAAATGTGTAGGGTTAACAATGCCAATTGACGGAAGAGATCTTAAAAGGAGGTGAATAGAATAATATATGCAATGCCCGGATGATGCTTAAATTATTGAAATTGTGTAAGTATTTTATTAGTTTGTAACGGAAAATGGGAAATCGCAGTATTTGTAGTTAGGCGTTCTATTGTTATTAAAGTTAAGAGGGAGTAATAATATCCATGGTTATCGTAGCTTCGATCTATTCCAGAAGGAAAGGGGGAAAGTAGCTCGAAGAATAATATCCAAGTGGGTTTTTAGTGATGTCATGTTGTAGTCACGCCAGCCTTGGAATGACGGGTGTCCAGGACGGGTTGTGACAACACAGCTCACGCGAGGACTTTTGAACCGACGACTCCACCTCAGTAGGAGGACCCCACCTGTCATCCGACTGGACCATACTCGAGGTGTGTACTAGTTTTATGCTGATGCGGGTATTTTTGGGCACCTCTGAGTCATCACTTGGAACCCAACCACGTGTCAACCCTCGTAGTGACAAGGACATATTCTGGAATCCACAACTCCACGCTAGAGCATACACCAACTACAGAACCTCCCTAGAATCTCGTTTGCACCTAGAGAGGAGCGAGGAGCCCCGCTCTGAGCAGTGCCCTCGGCGATCAATTTCAAGGACTCAGCCGTTCACCTCGACTGACTCCTTTTTCACCTTGTTTCTTCTCCAGGACTTCACAGATCTCTACTTTCCTTCACTAGCTCACCGCGCAGGTCTACAAAGGGCCGCGGGCTTCGCCAAATGGGCCCAAAAGCCTAAGCCCACGATTATCTCCATAAACGCCCCGAATTATCAACTAAACACAGAGTTTCAACTAATCAATCGTGTTTAAGCCCGACTAATCATCCCCAACACTATATATATCAAGGGCTATGTAAGCCCGAGGTACACTGGAAGACATTTACTTACATGCGAGTTTATTTGTTTACTTTCTATATTCTGTACATTTTCTCTTCTGAGCACTGATTACCACGCTGGATGGGCTTTACCGGGACAAAACCCCGATCTAAGCCTTTTGCAGGTACACTCTCTGAGGAGCAAGACTCTGGACACAGCAAGTCAGTCCTCCCAGGACCCAGTATAGCTCACGTTGAGGACTTTTCAACCGACAACTCTATCTCAGCAAGAGGACCCACCTGTCATCCGATTGGACCATACTCAAGGTGTGTACCAGTTTTATGCACCAACAAGAATCCATGTCCTAACAATCATTACTTCAAGATGTAAATAGATGAATACAAGAAACTTGTTCTCTTGTATAGCTATATTCTCCAATTTTGTCCGAGAGAGATAAATAAATGTGCAGACCTTTCTAGCAAAGCAAGGTGCAGATGGAGATTGTGAGCTCAAAATGATCGAGACGTGACTGCGACGTAGAAGACATCCTCTTTGAAGAAGATAGGAATAAGGGCACTTGAACTTTGCCCAGAATGATCCTTTTTGTTTTTGTGACTTTGTTTGTTTCTCTGTAGTGTTGTTTTCTATTTTATGGCCTGTTCTTTCTTATTTTTTTGTGTTGCAGAAAATAAATAAAGAAACGAGTTTACCAAAATTTCTTGGGATGAGTCGCGGACTAGGTCGCTCTCTTTAAGACGTTTCGCGGCTCTGCCCAAGAACGTGCAAGCAGTGTATCAGCCCCGTCGTCCCCAGGATAAAACAGCCCAGAATTGTTCTCTGTCTAGGACGTTCTTTGCACTGTAGAAATCCCGAAAACCAAATACCCCCAACACATTGTTCGCAAAACGAACAAACTGCTCAGAATTGAACTGAAGAAACAGTACCCGGAACAGATCGGAACAATTCTGGAAGAACAAAACAGTGGAAACCGAAACTGTTTCAGAACAGTTCGGAACATAAACAGAAACAGAAACAGTTCAGAACAGAAAATAGAACAGTTCAGAAACAGAAGCAGAACACACTGTTGTTCGTGTTTTTTAAAACTGAGGGAAAACTTGTATTTATAGGAGGAAAAAAAAAAACCGTTTAAAAATAAAATTAAAACCGAAATAATAAAAACGTTAACATATTTTTAAAACGTTTTAAAATAAATGAAAACGTTTTTTTTTTTTTAATTCTAACTGTTCAAACGTTTTTTTATTATTATTATTCAAACGGTTCCCTTTTTTTTTTTTTTTTTTTAAATAAACTGTTTTAAAAAAATATTTTCTAAAAAATAAATAAGTGCCACCTCATCACACGCGCGGCTCGGCTCCGATGGACGGACGGCGGCGGCGGCGCGCGTGTTTGGTAAACCGGTAGGGATGTAACTCCTCTCCCCTCCACAAAATGTGGGTACCCCTTGGGGCACACCCCAAGTGTCTCACATACTCCTAGATATCCTCATTAATTTCACCTCTCCCAACCAATGTGGGATAAAAGGGCTAAAGGAGATTGCACATTTGGCACTTTCTATTCTAAAAATTTAAATTAAAATTCATTTGTTTCAACATTTTCTAACCTACCCCAAAAAAGTAGGAAAACATATTTCCTTTTTTCTTATTTAATTTTTTCTATTCTATTCTTAGATATTGAGGGGAAAAAATCAAACGTAAATATATTTACTTTTTAAAAAAAAAATAAAAAAATACTATCTCAAATTAGTAGAAATTTATTTCTACCTAATAGGAGGTTCAACTTAAAATCATATGGTGTCAAGTGGAGTAATTCATCTGACTTATATAGTGATTCGAGAACTATCAAGTGATTAATGTTTAATATAAATCTACACTCACCTTAAGTGCAACCAATTGGTTTGCGCAAATTATTTGACTACGAGATAATGATAATAAATGTTTAAGATTGCACGAATAATGATATCAAGCGAAGTAGCTCATTTAACTTATATAGTAGTTTGAGAACTCTCATGTAGTTGATACGGGACAAGAATCTAACATTTGTCCTTAAATTGTCACCCTTGATTTGCACGGATAACTTGATTGCCAAAAAATGATTAAAAATGTGTAATTTTCAGTTGATACGGATGATTTGATTATGAAAGAAAAAAGAGAATTCTCATAATTTTGGAATATGATAGTATATTAAAAAAATTGAACTTAAAATCACATGGCGTAATAATTCTTTTTTACTTTGAATAAGAATCTTACATTCCAAAGTTACGATGTCGAGGCCTTAAGCGCATAAACTTTTTTGGTTCCAATGAAGCCTTGTCGCGTGCAACTTTAGGGATCCAATAAGAAAAGGCCAACCACCAACATGGCGAAGAGTAGATCAAATTATTTTATTGGGCCTATTTCTATCCTTTACTCTTATATAAATGAGAGTTTGAATCACTATTCTTTTTGCAACGTAATTTTACAAAAATACCCTTAGCTCACATGTATATTTTCACAAAGTCACTCAAGCCTTCCTTTATCCACAAGCACACTTGTACTATACAAAAGCAATAAAAAAAGAAAAAAAAAATCATGACACTTTTCTGACGGAAATTAGTTGACATATATGTTATCCACAAACCCACTCAACCTCTCCTTTATCCACAAGCCACTCAACCTCTCCTTTATCCACAAGCATTTCATTATACATAAGCAATAAAAAAAGGAAAAGAAAGCCATCATACTTCTCTGACGGAACTGACGGAATCCTCTCCTTTATCCACAAGCATTTCATTATACATAAGCAATAAAAAAAGGAAAAGAAAGCCATTCACACTTCGCTGACGGAACTGACGGAATGGACTGCACAGTAAAGCATGGGCTACACAAATAGACACTTCTTCATCAGTAAACACAAGGAAAAAAAAAATCAAAACTGAACTGAACTGCTTTGGGTATTCCCAATGGAGGCTCACGACTCTGGCCGATTAGAGCGGACAGTCAGGCATGGGCTTGGATGGTTATGTTGTTCCTCCATATATTTGATCTTCCAGTTCGATCTCTCCATTACAACAGCCGTGAGCAGGTATTTTGTACAGAAAATCAAAACCCTTATTCTATACGCATTTCTCTCTTAAGCCACAAGATCACTTACCTAATCCTATCTATTCTGATTTATCTTCACAAAATCATCACCTAAACCTATCATTTCCATCTCAGTTATCATGGCCTCTGCAGAAGTGAAGTACATCGCCTTAACTGCGTACGGCCGGAGATCACACCCATGCGTCGCCTCTTGTTCTATATATGAAGTTGGTAGGTCCAAATCTCACATTCTCCTTCATGCTACACCGCCATTTCCGTTCGGTAAGAGCCCTAATTTTCTTCAAAATTTCTGTCTTTGTTCAATAAATCAATCTAATCTTTTTCTCCTTCAATTTCTCCTACTTCTCTTGCATTTGCCAATTGGCCTCTAATTGTTTCTATTTTCGATTTAGAACATATGAACTTCAGTTTCGCCTCCTACGTTCGCCTGACATAGCTGCCAGGTTCTTCTCTCATCTCACTTCATTATATAGATAAATGCATATAATTTGATTTGTGCAGATAATTAGACCTAGAATTAGCTTATATGGTGGTATAATGTATTTGTTAAACGTTTGTCTGATATTTAGAATTCGCGTTATAATCGTCTCGCGTAATGTTCTTTTTATTTTATTTTATTTTTTTATATTTTTGGGTATCAAGTAGAAGTAATATAAATTGATAGCCATAGAAAGCAACAATGGAGGACTCATTACGTTTTTGTAGCTTCCTCCTTGATGACAGTCAGGCATTTTGGATGACATGCTCTCCAAATCATTCTGGTAAATGAATGCAAGAATAGTTAATAGAAGGGCATAATTAGCCACTAGAAACAACTAAAAACAAACATTTGAACTACCGTCAGACAAGTGTTTCTGTTTCTGTTTTTTTTTTTTCCCCTGGTCTCTGTGTGTGAATGGTGTTGTTGTTTCCAGAGATTTGGGAACAGAAAAGGCAAAAATGGAAACAAAAAAAAAAAAAAAACAAAAACTGTGATGTTCCCAGAGTTCTAGAACAAATTTCTGGGATCAGAACAGAAACAGATTTTCATTTCTGGTTTTTGTTTGTGTTTCAAGTTTCTTGAAATAAAAACAAAAACACTAATTAAAAGCCTTTTGATTAGTGTTTCGATTTTTTTTTCCCCCTCTCTGTTAAGAAAAAACTAAATTGGGATCAGAAAAAAAAAAAAAAAAAAAAAAACCATTTGTTTAGAGTTTCAGTTCTCAGTTTTTGGTCTTACGCCCACATTTTTAGATCAATATTGGGAACCGAAAAGAATTGCTCCCAAATTACCCTCTCGTTCCAACATTTTTGGGAATAGAAACAATGATTTCTAAACGGATACACTATAGAAATGCTACTTCTATTTCCGTTTGGTTCCATAATTTTGGATCGAATTCAGGCAACCTTACAGAATTTGGTAACAATAATCCCCCCAAATGTATGAAAGTAGAAAAAAAAGAAGCTATACCTACTATGTAAGTACAAAAATAAAATCTATACCTATTAAAAGTATCAATTATATAAAGTTGTTCTAAATAGAGTGAAAAAATATTATCTATTATCTTAAAACTATCTCTTAAAACTACTTTAAATAATTTTAAATTAAATATTGATATTTATGTCTGCCGGTACATATTTGTTTTACTTACGTTTATATTTTATATTTTAATTAGAGATTTTGTGTGTTGTTTCCTTTGAATTTCTGGGATGCTTTGTGAAATTATAATTCTTTGTTTGCATAATTTGTTTCATTCAATACTTTGTTCATTGTTTTGTCACTTACATTGAAATTGTTAGTTTGGTCCTGAATGAATTGATAGTTAATGAACTAACACGTCAAAGAATTGTGTAAATAGACTCTTATATATTCATAAGAACTTAATTTTATATGCACCATGTGTTGAAGTCTGCATTCTGTCTTACGCTTCATGCTAGCCTTGGGAGATCCATATGCTTGAGTGCACCATTGAGTAACAATGGTCCTAATTGGTCACCTATGTTGCTGCTTCCCTACTCTGTGCATAATATTTTGATTTATTGCTTTACTAACAAGTGCATGCATCATAATGTCTACATTTCTTTTATATGATTAATGTATTATAAATTAAAAAAATATATTTTTATCCATTAAAGAGTTGATTTAACAATTATATAACTAGAGATTTGGGAAATATGATGATGATTAGTAACTAATGAATGTAAACAACACTTTCTGAGTTCTATGGGACATTGAGTATAAGTAATGGTTTTGAGTGAGAAAGTACTTTTGATTATTTTAGATTAAATTAAGTTGGTGTGATTGTTTTGGGTGATAAAGATTCTTTTCTTGAGTTGGGTTTACCATGCAATATTGGAATTGAAGGAGGAAAAATCTTAACTGTTCAAATAAAAAGGTATTTTGAGCACTTGTTCTACTGAGACTCGAATACTTTTTGGGA
The DNA here is from genome assembly GCA_016647705.1 of Eucommia ulmoides. Lineage (NCBI taxonomy): Eukaryota > Viridiplantae > Streptophyta > Magnoliopsida > Garryales > Eucommiaceae > Eucommia > Eucommia ulmoides. Next base: position 11,291 of record JAENRU010000157.1, on the reverse strand, counting down.
CGGGAGGGAAAGACCTTCCTGATATGTTATGTAGATCGTTATGTGGTTGAGGGCTTTCACTGCTTATTGAACACAATTTGGTATAACTAAAGTCGGTTGTTAGTTTTGATTGCATTGTATAATATATTCATTTTATTTTTGTTGGTCTAGCCTAGCCTATTCGACCTCCTCTAGGATGAGTACGGAATCTTATAATTTTATTACTTGACCATTCGCCGAATATAACGAGTTGATAGGAAAATGCCTTGAATATATATGGCTTTTAGAGGCCTTGAGTAATTGTTAGACATGCGAACATGATTTCTTTTACCCGTATCATCTTTAGTCTTTTCCGGGCACCTTACATTACTTTATTCCAGTGTTTTGACCAACTAAATATGGGGGATTATTATTGAGAATGTGACATTTAGACAAATAGTGATGTAGAATTTACCTGCGTCCTCATTGTTGATGCATACCTCTCTAGCACCATCTTTTTGTATTAGTTCATGTCTACTTCGTTAACTTTGATTGTGAATAACTTTTTTGTTCATTGGATTGCTTTTCTAGGAATGGCGCCAATTTATTGCTCACCCACTTAATTATATATTTGTGTGTGTATGTGTGAATGTTGTGCATGTATATGGACCTTATGGTCTTTTAGGTGTTCAGTTTTATCCGAAATATGTTGAATCTCTTTAATTTTAGTATTCACTGAGTTGATATTCTTGTTTGGTCAGGTGGAATTTGAGACACGGTTGAATTTCTTTAAATTTTGCCTACTGAGTTTCTTCCTCTTCAATTCCTTTTATTTATTTACCATTGCCAACAATTCTATTTTTCTCTAATTTTGATTTAGGAGTATATGTGAATTCAGTTCTACTTCTTACATCCGCTTAGCAATATTCCAGGTAATTTACCCACTTAATTATATATATGTGTGTGTAGAACATAATGTTTGTATTCAAGTTAATTTCAATTTCTTAGCCAACTATAACCTTCTTATTTCATTACGTTAAGCGTTGACATTGTGAACTTCAGTTAAGGACACATTCGAAAATTTCATAATGAAAATGACCAAATACGCCATATAATCGTAGCAAAGCCAAATTAATTTCAATCCCAGTTAAATAACACCATTGATAATTTCATTTATTGTAATAAAAAAGATAAATGCTTGATGATGATAATTCCACCAAATGTATGAAAATACAAAAATAAAATCCATAGCTACTATGTAAGTACACAAAAGAAATCTATAACCATTAAAAGTATCAAAATTTATAGAAATTTTGTTCTAAATGGAGTAATAAATTATGATCTATTATTTTCAATTTGTGTCTTAAAACTACTTAAAATAATTTTAAAATAAATATTGGTCTTTTTGTTTGCTGTTACATATTTGTTTTAGTTATTTTTATATTTTATATTTGCATTAAACAATTTGATTTTTTTTTATACCAAATATGTGTACTTTTAAGTATGCAATATAAAAATGGGTGACTATTTTTTAAAATTCTTAAGTGCCATTTATAATAGTAGTAAGCCAAAGAAGCCATATAATAGTAATACAGTCAAATTAATTTCACTCCCAATAACACTATTGATATTTTTTATATGTCATAAAAAAATAAAAAATAAAATTATATGTCAACCTAGATTGCCTTATGATTAAACCTAGCCATTTAATTTGCTTTATAGTTGTAAAGGGAGCAATATGAAAAATAATTTCTTTGACGAAATATTTTGGGATCAAAATTGCACACTATTAAAGAAACTATTAACATATAAATTGAAGCTTGGAACACAATAATCTGAAATTTTAATCTCCACATCGAATATAAGACCTGAATTTTCTTCGCATAATTAGCCACATGGACATATAGTCCATTAATTAAATCTAAAATAAAGCATATATTTGCTAAACACGGCTGATTATATTGATCTCAATAAACAATATATAGGAGGCCCTTCAATTTGATACCAATATTTTTTTTGAATTTCCAAATATTTTTTTATTAATATTATGTCAAATAAAAAATCTCATCTTTGGCTCAATAATTATCTTCTTTCGGGCTCTTTTTTTCCTTTTTTTTTAAAAAAAAAAAAAGAAAAGAAAAGAAAAGAATTAAGAGTATTCTAAAAAGTATTTAACATTAAGAGACACAATATTAATTTCACTTATGACTTCTAATTTCTAAATGCGGACCTGTTAAAGAACACAAACATTGAATAATAATTTCGACCATTTCATGCTTCTTGTTTACACCTTTGCGCTTAAGCATTTCCGGTGAAACTTACATAATCACAAATAAATAGCTCTAACTTATAATCAATTATACTCCAAAACTATTCTCATTTGCAACTCTTCTTTGAGCGTTCTAAATTGCCACAACAGCCTCAAAAAAATTAACCATATCAATCTATTGTTGCGAGAAGCTTTATGAGCACGCACGAAACCTCGAAGCCAGTGATTCGAGTACATTGAAGTCTTTTCGTAATATGCCATGTTTTAGGGGACTATTTGGTAAATATATATTATTAGAGTTTACGGTTCGGGTGCATTGGGTATGGGTAGATGGTCAACCGAGCTGAAGCGTTTCTACATTTGTACGAGTCGGGTTCAAAATCGAGGAAAAAACTACTCATAACTGACTAGCCTGCCATTGGGTCGGGTGGATAGGGCTTGACGGATTGGCTCTTCAAGTAACATTTACATCCCTAATTACTAGACATATAAATTCAACTTGAACTATATTTATGTTTTTTTTCCTTATCATCATTTAATCTAAGGCACAATGTTTGTATTCAGTTAATTTCAATTTTTTAGCTAACTATAGCCTTCTCATTTCATTACATGAAGTGTTGAGATTGTAATATTTAGTAAATGACACGTTTAAACATTTCATAATGCAGATGACCAAATAAGCCATATAATAGTAGTAGTGCTAAATTAATTTCAACCCCAGTTAAGTAACGCTATCGATAATTTTCATTTGTTGTAATTAAAAAGATAAATGATTATTGATGCTAATCCCACCAAATGTATGCATGTACACAAATAAAATCTATATAACTATTAAAAGTATCAATTAATATAAAATTTGTACTAAATGGAGTAACAAATTATCATATACTATTTTCAAACTATGTCTTAAAACTACTTAAAATTATTTTAAAATAAATATCAGTGTTTTTGTCTGCAGTTACATATTTGTTTTAGTTATTTTTATATCTTATATTTGTATTAAAATTCTTTTAAATGGGTGAGTATTTTATATTTGCATTATAATTATGCAATACAAAAATGGGTGACTATTTTTTTAAAATTCTTAAGTGCCATTTAAAACAGTTGTAAGCTAAATAAGCCATATAATTGTAGTAAAGTCAAATTAATTTTAATTCAAGTTAAGTCACACTATTGATATTTTTTATATGTTATAATAAAAAAAAAGAATTGACGATGATAATCCCAATAAATGTATGAAAGTAGAAAAAAAAATTATAACTACTACGTAAGTGTAAAAATAAAATCTGTAACTATTAAAAGTATCAATTAATATAAAATTTGTTCTAAATAGAGTGAAAAATATCATCTATTATTTTCAAATTGTCTCTTAAAACTACTTTAAATAATTTTAAATTAAATATCGGTATTTACGTCTGTCGTTGCATATATATTTTACTTATTTTTTTAAAATTCTTAAGTGCCATTTAGAATAGTAGTTAGCTAAATAAGCCATATAATTGTAGTAAAATCAAATTAATTTTATTTCCAGTTAAGTCACACTATTGATATTTTTTATATGTTATAATAAAAATAAAAAATTAAAAAAATTACCATGATAATGCCAACAAATGTATGAAAGTAGAAAAAAAAAACTATAACTACTATGTAAGTACAAAAATAAAATCTGTAACTATTTAAAGTATCAATTAATATAAAATTTGTTCTAAATAGAGCAAAAAATATCATTAAATAATTTTAAATTAAATATCGATATTTATGTCTGTCGTTACATATTTATTTTACTTATGTTTGTATTTTATATTTCTATTAAACAATTTGAGAATTTTTTTGAATCAAAAAATAGTTCTTTTAAGTGTGCCATACAAAAAAAAGGGTGACTATTTTTTTAATATTCTTAAATGCCATTTATAAATGTACTTCGTGTATAAAATTATTATACAAATAAAATGTCTACATTTACATGTATATTATTGCTATAAAATATACAAAAATATTAAATGCCTTCTCTTTTAAAAAAAATAGATTTCAAATTATTATGAATTAATTTACAATTTTACTTGTGCATATGAACAGTAAACTAAAAAAACTAACTTTGGTAATATAGATAATAGCTTAATTGTCACATACATACACATGTATATAATAAATATACATAAAATAGGTAAAAAGTTGACTTTTAATTCTCACAAATTTTTAAGACAAATATGTAATTTTGAGTATGGAAATGAATAGTAAAGCAAACCTTGATGTAGAATAGTAGATAAAATAATATTTTTAAAAGATTACCGGTGTAATAAGATTGCAATAGACAGATGGATTGATTTTTCTTTTAAAATAATAATAACAAAAAAAGGATTTTGGTGATTTTGAAACTTTTGCACAACTTCATAATTTCACTTAAGAAATGAATTGTAACAAGAATTACCTTATATGAACTATAAAGATAAAAAGATAAATTTGAAATTTATTTATATGGACGAAATTTCAAATTTTATTTATACTGATGAATATTGAAAAAATTGATTTTCGTGGTAGTCATTAACAATAAAATTGCTTCATTTAGGGATAGATATAAAGGGAAAAAAAGTGAAAACTTAGATACTTACTTTTCAAATATTTGGAGGACAAATAGGTAATTTTTACATATGCAAATTGGTAGTGAATAATGCCAATTACATAGACAAATGAATTATAACCAATTTCAATGTTATGTTTTCTTGCTTAACCACTTCAAACAATTAGAAATATATTTTTTTACCAGTCATTTATAAAGATATTGCGCTAAGAAAATGGATATTAACAGTCAAATATCTTAGAATAGGTAATTATGCAAACAAATTATTTTATGTTTGACATAACTACATTGGAGTTATGTGATTTCCATAACAATGCATGCATACATACTTTTAAATTTTTTTATCTTTAATTTAATGCTCATTTTCCCGGCAGTTACTTCAATTGTTATAATATATGATAATGAGTGCTTTGTGTTATAACTAGGAAATACTAAAATGCACAAAGTTTTTGCTTTCTCTTAATTTTCTTTTCGAATTATAAATTATTCTTTGTAATAAGCAGGAATTGATCATTAGAATACCCATACTAACATTCTATATGTCACAATTTTCCTACCAGCTTCTTCTTTTGCTTAGCTTGTTGTAAATCCAAACACATTTGCCTACAACCTGATAAAGATGAAAAGAGCACGCCAAATGTCTTATGACAAAGCTAGGATGATGTGTTATAAAATAGGTATTGTCATTGTTTTCTTAACACCTAACACAACTCGCTACAAAAACATTCATTACATATTTCCTTGGAAACAGATGAAACAGTGAACGCTAATCCTGTTCGTCGAAAACGAAGTAGAAACGCCAGTTTGAATGAATATGGGTCACCTTCATTCGTTGTACCAGTCCATCCAAATTCCCAAGACAATTCACTGATGTATGAACATGCGTCAGGTGTAGTTGCATTATTGTGTACAACAAGCACACAACAGACGACTCATCTCCCAAGAGAACAAATGTTAGAGCCATTTTTCTTCTCCCTATTATCTGTTGCTATTTTATATAGTATTCTCAGCAAGGTGACAAATGCATCATTAATCACAAAAAATATGCTTTTGAGAAATACTATTTTCTCTCTGACTTCACCTCTATCATGTTTTTTTTTCCCCCCTTTCTCGTTTTTGTTCCAACTCTTTAGGGACCATATTCAAATTCGGCCCCCTTTTACTGTACAAGCCTCTCCACAGGATAAAGGTAATTAGTTGCAAGACTATTGAGCATCCTTAATACCCACCCATACCTCATAACCTTCTGTTGTATTATTGATATCCAACAAATTGAATTATCTTAATCATGTCATTTCAAGGTAAAAGAAAATACAGTCAGACTGTTCCGCTATTTGAAGTTGTACCTTCAGAGCCTTCTCAATTGCAACCTATTTCGGCATGCTCTTTTTGCAACGCTGTCCGATTCCAGTATGAGCCTATCACATTTTGTTGTTCGAATGGGGAAATTGCTCTTGCCTCAAACAATGCGCCCCCCTTTCATGTGGGAATTGCTAACTTCGAACTCTATCCAATCCAATGAATTTCGCACATATATTCGCACCTACAACAACACATTTGCCTTCACGTCATTCGGTGTGAAGTACGATAGGGACCTTTGCAAGAGAAGCAATGGTATTTACACTTTCAAAGCACAAGGTCAGGTCTACCATCACATCAATTCATTACTTCCTGCTGATGGAAACCCAACTTATTTGCAATTATACATCTACGATACAGACCATGAAATCCAAAATAGAATGCAATTATCTGATCGTCTAAATTTTGATATCTTGAATATCTTAATGTCAGCCTTAAGTAAAAATCCTTACACGATCTTCTTTAGGACCTTAAGGGATTTACCAAACCTTATTGACCATGAAATTGTAATACGTGCTAACCCCATCTTGGATCAACGTGTATACAATGCTCCTTCTGCATCACAAGTTGCAGCAATATGGGTAGAAAGTGATGAGGCTACTAATTGTGGGGATCGCAACATCATTGTATATAGTAAACCGGGTTATAGCCATAGAGTACAATACTACTTTGGGTGCTATGATCCTTTGCAATACCCCATTTTATTTCCTTTAGGAGAGAGCGGTTGGCATGCAGGAATCAAGAAGAATATCATTGATAAATCTAGGTGTATTGCTATGTCAATAACATCTCCAATTGATCTAAAATCGGTTTCCTCAGCATCCGAATTAATTGAAAAAGAAACTCAAGGTTCGCCTATATCTCTTATTACGTATACCTTCGGTACATATTGTTTTTGGCCTTCGTTTTGTCTCTAACCAATTTGTAATTCTTTCAGTCCTTCAAAGTGGGCAAAAAAAAACGCGGTTGTATTTCATGCCGTGAATATTACTGTTACAAATGCAAATAAGGCCATTTGAAAACTCCCTTATTCTACACTCGGGCCGTTTGTTCCAACAATATGCAGTCGACATGTATATTAAACTGAAACTTTTCGGTTGGACTTTTTTCGTCTTAACCAAAAACATATTAGAGCAGAATTGTACCAAGGAATAGTTGATAGTATACTAAGTGGCGAAACACGCGGTGCCAACGTTGGGAAACGTATTGTTCTACCGTCGTCGTTCATAGGTGGCCCCAGAGATATGCGAAGATGCTATTCTGATGCTATGTCTTTAGTACAACGCTACGGAAAACCAGACCTCTTTTTAACCATGACGTGCAATCCATCTTGGTCTGAAATTAAACAACATCTCCTTTATGGGGAAGAAGCCCAAAATCGTCCAGATTTACTTGCAAGAGTGTTTAGAGCTAAAGTTGAAGAACTGAAAAAGGATTTGTTTAAGAAGCAAATTTTTGGCCCCGTCGCCGGATATGTCTACGTCATCGAATTTCAGAAACGTGGCCTGCTTCATGTACATTTTCTTATCATCCTGAAATGAGAAGCAAAGATTAAAAATCCAGAAATATTTGACAAGTACGTTTGTGCTGAAATACCAGATAAAGATATTAATCCCCATTTATATCATGCTGTGTGGAAACATATGATGCACGGACCATGTGGTACACTTAATCCTAAAAATGTTTGCATGAAAAAAGATGAAACTTGTAAAATCATTATCCTAAAGTCTTTAATGATATTACTACCCAGACTAAAGACTCATTTCCAATTTATAGGCGTCGAAAAAAATGGAAGGACAATAAAAGTGCGCAAACACATCCTTGATAATCGTTGGGTCGTCCCTTATAATCCTTATTTGCTTGCTAAATATGATTGCCATATTAATGTAGAAATTTGCTCTACGATAAAAGCGATCAAGTACTTGTACAAATATATTTACAAGGGTCATGATCGAATAGCATTTCAAGTAGTAGCAACTGCTGATACAATCCTCGATGAGATTGATTTGTACCAATCTGCCAGATGGGTATCACCTCCTGAGGCTATGTGGAGAATTACAAATTTCTGATGAACGAAATCTTTCCTGCTGTTATAAATTTACAACTTCACCTAGAGGAACAACAACAATGGTATTTCCCTCCCTCAACTAATTTGTAAATCTTGTTAGCTTTGCTCCTTTGACAAAGACAATGCTCACTGAATTCTTTCACATGAATGCAATTGATGCTAATGCACAAAATTACTTATATCGTGAATTTCCTGAGCATTATGTTTGGAATAAAAAGGACAAAATATGGACCCCACGGAAGCAAGGTTTCTCCATTGGTCGTATCGTTACAGTCAACCCTACTGAAGGAGACAGATATTATTTACGCTTGTTATTAAACCATGTAAAGGGTCCAACTTCTTTTGAAGCATTGAAAATTGTTGATGGAATTCGAGCAAATTCGTTTAGGGAAGCTTGTTTGCTACGTGGTTTGTTGCATGCTGATAATGGCCTACAATTATGCTTACGAGAGTCATCGTTATATCAAATGCCTGCTGCATTGAGGCGCCTTTTTGCTACCATCCTTATCTATTGTAACCCTGTAAATGCACGTGCTCTTTGGCTTGAATTTGAAGAACATTTATGTGAAGACTATTTGCGCCTTCCTGGAATGAGCGCCTATGCTAGCCGTAAAAAAGCACTTCAAATAATAGGGTCGCAACTCGAATCAATGGGCAAGAATATCAATGATTACTTTATTATTGAAGAAAATGTTACTAACAAAGATGTACGAAGGGGCTCTAAAGAAATTGATGAGGAAATGAGTATTGAAGTTTCACAATTCGACCTTCAATGTGTTGATGAACTCAATAGTGAACAAGAAGCCGCTTTTAATTCAATTGTTCATTATGCCCTTTCTAACAAAGCATGCGCTTTCTTCGTTGATGGGCCAGGGGGCACTGGGGAAAACATTTTTGTACCGTGCATTGCTCGCTTCATAAGATCCAAGGGTTACATTGCTCTTGCTACTGCAAGTTCGGAGTAGCTGCATCTATATTACCAGGTGGTCGTACTGCACATTCAAGATTTAAAATTCCACTTAATGTAGATGACGACACTGCATGCCATGTTAGCAAACAAAGCGGATTGGCAAATTTGATCCAACAAGCCAAACTTATCATATGGGACGAAGCACCAATGGTAAAAAGACAAGCAATAGAGGCATTCGAGCGTATGTTACGTGATGTTTGTACCTCAGATATTCTATTTGGTGGAAAAGTCGTCGTATTTGGTGGTGATTTTAGACAAGTTTTGCCTGTATTGCCTCGTTCAACTATCGAGCAAACCATTGATTCGAGCTTAGTTAAATCACATTTGTGGAATACACTTAAAAAAATAAAATTAACTCAAAATATGCGTGCAAGATTAGACCCAGAGTTTTCTAATTTTTTATTGCGAGTCGGTGATGGAAAAGAGAAGACTATTATCGATGATAATATAAAAATTCCTTCTTCGATGTTGTTAAATGATAATATTCATAGCCCTTTAAATGCACTTATTGATGACACATTTCCAAATTTATCTGACTATGTTAACAATGTTGATGCCTTCATTAATCGTGCAATTTTAGCCCCCAAAAATGACATGGTTGACGACATTAATTCTTTCCTAATAGATCAATTTCCAGGAATTTTGAAAGAGTATATTAGTTATGATGAACCTTTAGACATTTCAGATCATAGATTCCAAGATGATTTTATCAATACACTAAACCCTACTGGATTCCCACCGCATATATTACGCCTTAAACCAAATTGTCCTGTTATTCTCCTACGTAACATAGATCCATCCAAAGGAATGTATAATGGCACCCGTTTGGTATGTAAAAAATTCTACCCGAATATGATAGATGCTGAAATAGCTGTCGGAATACATAAAGGTGACCGAGTTTTTCTTCCAAGAATTCCACTACTACCTCCGGAAAATGAAAGCGGAGTGCATCCATTTAAGAGGACACAATTTCCTATTCGCCTAAGTTTTGCAATGACTATTAACAAAGCACAAGGTCAAACATTGGACTTCGTTGGCATTTATTTACCACAACCCGTTTTCTCTCATGGTCAATTGTATGTCGCTTTATCCAGGGCTCAAACTTCCAGAAGTGTCAAAATTCTCATCGACTCAAATACATTTCCTGAAATTAACACTGCTTGTACAAGGAACGTGATGTACCAAGAAATATTGCAACTTGTATCACATGCTTAACGGTATAATGCCATAACATGTGAAATCACAACAAAATTTACATCTGATGTTTTACTTTAATTTTTTTTAACTAGCATACTAATGATTCATTATCTTGCATGCATACATGATGATAAATCATGCGCTTAGGTAACTTGAACCCCATCCATAAATGGTCATAATTCAAAGTTAAAATGCAATTCTATTTTCTCGATTTGTATTAATGAAATGACCAGTTCAATAAGCTTTGTCATTATTTTTCTTAGTTTTAGATATTTTATTTTTGTATCTTTTACGTTGTCTACATATTGAAGCCTATAATAGCATTTTTTATATGCATATTGTTTCATCAACTAGAATTACTTGTAATGTTGTTTTCTTTACCTTTTTTTAACCTGCATTTTCTATGGAACACTTTTATTTAACACAACTGCAACCAAATGTTGTTACAATCATTTCTATTGTTCGCATGCATAGGTTCAATTTAATTATATATATATATATATATATATATGTATGATCACTTTAACGATTGCATTTTAATTCTCTTGTTGACATTCGCAAATTTAATTTAACTATGCAGAATTCAAAAGAGATCTAACCCTTTCGGATTTTGTTAGTTTATATGGGGTAAGTAATGCAATTTATGGACGTTTGATGGGCATGCATGCATGCAAAAATTACCAATGAGTTGTGATGTTATTTTGAACGTTATTGACTACGTTAATGACGAGGGTATCGCTCTTGTTCACTTTGAGCGTCGACCCATGGTATTGCCCATTCACCGTGACACTGGTGTTGCTTGAACCTATGACCACCAATCCTTTAAATTTAGCAACTTAGTGAAGAAATGTTAGAACCAAAAGAGGAAAAGAGAGAGCAACATACAACAAAA
>JAENRU010000029.1:0-18542 GCA_016647705.1 Eucommia ulmoides | reverse complement strand
AGTCCCAAATTCAAAAATGCCAAAGTTTTCGTGCGAAAATAACTTGGCAAGATTTGCGGTATTTAAAAATTCCCCGATTAAATGATTTTACCAATAAAAACAGTTTCCACAAATAGCAACTGATGAGCTTTTCCATTTTCAATTGTATTCAATATTGAAGGTGTGAAGTATGTATTCTATTTTATATTAAAAATTGAGAGGTTCTGATTGTATTAGATGCGGAACATGTGTACCATCGGAAGAGATATACTTTATTTTAACAAGTAGTGATGTCATATTTAACCAACACAAATGTGGAAGATTTTAATCGTGTTAGAACACGTGCACTGTTAGAGAAAATGAATGTTATATTCAACACATATAAGGAGATATGATTTGGTATTTCACGGAAGAGATATTTATAACAATCAGTGATACTACATGTAACACTAATACAAAACTTAACACTGTATCTTTCCATCTTTTCAACACATACCATGATAAATGTAACATGGATTTCAATCCAATGCTCCAAAAAATTATTAACATATCATTTTAAAGAGTGTGAGATAGAGGTCATTCGTGTATAAACCAATGATGGATACAAGGGGGAGAAATATGTGTTTTTTGACATGTATCTTATCATAAATTGTGTGTACTGTTTCGCAAATATAAGGATTATATATACGAAAACACTGATTAGTTTGGAATGGAAAACAACGGCACATTATTAGGGACAATCAGACCACAATTTACCAATAAGATCGCTCAGTTCATAGAAATATAATTGGATTCATTTGGTAATTTTGATACTCAAACAGATTGGGTACTAAACGCTTCTCTAATATTTCACTTTAGAGTAAAAAGATAATTAAGGTGTCGGCAAGTCATCCAAAAAGAAAAAGAAAAAGAAAACGTGGGAGTAATGATTTATTACATGCAAATAATTGGACCACTTTTCACAATGATTTATTACATGCAAATTAATTGTACCAATTTTTGGGTTCCTTTCAAATGTAATTATTGGAAAAAAAAAAAAAATGAACGAGGACTTGGGACTGTCCTTTTGAGTCAAAACGAAGAACCCCACCCACCCCCACCCCCACCACCCCCCCCCCCCCCCCCCCCCCCCCCCCCAAAAAAAAAAAAAAAAAAAAACAAAAAAAAAAACATAAAGGTTATTGTCTTTTGTCTGTTATGATCTCCCTATAAATGACTTCCTGAGTTGACTAATGCTATATGAGTAAAATAAAGTGACTATTACAATATTAAGTTTAAAAAGATTATATTTTGGTTAGGATCCTAAAAATCGTACCAAATTAATAAAAACTCTCAAACTAAAAAGTACTTTAATTTCGCTCCTATCTATTAGAGTTCATGCAAAATAATGTTTCAATTAGGATTGTTGTCCCACCACCACCGGCCAATAGACTCCAGCTGTTGGATTTCGACAACCACCGGTCGTTGAAGCTCTCTAATTGTCTGATTTTTTTTTAGTTCCATTACTAAATGGTTAGTAACATTTTTTATTTTATTTTTAGTTATATTCAAAAATTTTTCGGTTGTTAATCGTCGAAAATTCACATGAATGTAACTAAACATTGTAATTGAACAATATACTGAAAATATATCTGAAAAAATATACTAAAATTTAACTTAAAGATACACTTTAAACTATAAGTATTTTATACCCTTAAATTTAAGTATTTTATTAAAGTATTTTCATAGTATTTTTATTTAAGTATTTTTACACAATTTCTTATGTTCTTCAAGTATTTTATTTTTCTCCTACATAGTATTTTTTGTGAACACCATCTTAATACACAATAAATCACCATAATAAACTATGCTAATATATTTTTGATATCTTCTTGAAAATATACAATTACATGAAAATACACATAAAATAATGTACCATGATATTACATCAAATACAACCATTCACTAATGAGCCAAAATCATTCAACTAACAAACACTAATTTATTACTGCACATAAAAAATGACCAAAACAACGCAAATTAGATTTCCAAGAGGATTTTTTACCCAAAAAATGGCAACAATATTAGCAGAGTAGTAAACCCAAATTTAACAAAAAAATTCAAAAAAGACCAGTTCCTCTTTTGATGTTGTCCTTATACTGGATGATGGAGTCAATCCTTTGCAACTTCAGCTGTTGTTTGTTCCCCAATTTTGTTTTGTCACCCAGCTGAGAGCACAACCACCGGAATAATACGTATTGATTTGGAGAGTGGAGGAAACAAACATCAAGGTGGCATTTGATTAGTGTTTTCCAGTTCCTGTATTTCTTCTATCAGGAAAACTGGAACAGGAAACAAAATTCAGAGAACAATTCTTTTGCTTTCATAAATTTATTCTAAAATTTTACAAAGCAAAAAAAGTGTTATTTTTGTACTTGTTTGTTTTTGTGTAGTGTTTTTGACATTTTGTTCTCACTTTTTAGTTCTTAGAAAATTGGCAACAAAACAGAAATATGGGTTGAGAAAAATTAATTTTGTTTCGTTCCCATATTTGAGTTTCCGTTCTTCATTTTTTTGGACAGAAATAGAAACTTGGGAACGAAAACACTAAACACCACATGAACGAACATGACCAAATGTGTGATCTGTTTAATTTTTATATCTAGAGATTTTCTGTTTCTGGTTCCCAAAAATCTTGTAACAAACACAGAATTTGGAGAAAAATTTCAGCTTTGCTCCCAAACTTTTGGTGATAAAAAATCTATAACTTTAGAAACATCAAAATTTTTACTATTCATAGTTCAATTTTTTATCCCAATTTTCTGAAAACAAAATGTTTTTTTTTTTAAAAAAAAAAAACTGAATATATATTTTTTCTAGATCACACTACTAGTTTTGTTTACAATTTATAGGAACCGAAACAGAAATCTCAGAACTAACACACAAAACAAATAGGTTTTGACACATACCATAAACTTTCAACCATGATTTTGTTGTGATGGATGAACTAAAAGTACATCGCACTATGTTGCCACTGTGCATGCGTGGATGAGACAGTGAGGTTTGAGAGTAAGATCGAGAGGAGTGAGGTATGATGAGACTTAATTGCAGAGGTTTGATAATCGAAGAATATGAAGTAAGAAATCGAAGAAACTGAGTACGAAATTAACGAATTGAACGAGAAATATGGGAATCTAACGGAAATTTGTACAAAATCGAAAAATCTAAGAATGATCTAGTGTTATCGTTCTCAGATCTGGAAGGATTGTGAGTTGAGAGTATGAACGAGAGAGAGACTAAAAGCGATGAATGAGAACGAGAACGAGATGTGAGATCGAGAGGTTTGAACGAACAAGAGGTCAGAAAGTGAGATCGAGAGGAATGAGGTCTGAACGATCAAGAGAGAGAGGAGTGAGATCAAGAAGGTGAGATCGAGAGAGAGATCAGACCTGAGATCGAGAGGAGTGAGGTATGAGAGAAATTGGAACCCAGATTTGGCCTTGATCTGTCCAGATCGACAATGGTCTAGCGACGGAGCGGCAGTGGCGACAAGGTGAGAGAGTGGAGTGACGATGAAGATAGAGATGGGATTGCAGAAAGAGAGAAAGAGAGAGTAAGGGCATGTTTGATAACCACTTAAAAATTAAGTGCTGAAAATTTAAGTATTTAATTTTAAGTGCTGAAAATATCATAAGGTTGTTTGATAAAATTGTGTTGAAAATTTAAGTGTTGAATTTTTTTTTTCTTTATTTGATAAGTACAAAATTTGTATGCTAAAAATTATTTAATTTACATAACTACCTTTGAATCAAGATAATATGGAGAGAAAAAAAATTGAGATCAAAATAATAAAATCAAGGTGTCATTCTTTTTAAAAAAATTATATTAAAATTAAAAGTAAAAATTAACCCAAAAATATATAATATTATGTATTTTTTATGCACTTTGATTGCTTAAATTAAATTATAACAATAATTTAAATATAAAATAAAATTAAAATCCTAAAATAATTCAAAGTTAATCCAATTCTCATTAAACCTAATCCTAATTAAACCATCATAGGAGATCAAGGGTAAAATGGTCAAAACATAATTTTTTTAAGTGAAAAATAATGGAGTGCATTAAGCAAAATGAAATAAGTAAATGGGCATTGACTTAATTTTTTACTCACATTTTGACTTAATTTTTAAATTAACTAATTAATTAAGTAATACTAATTGCATTTATCAAACAAACTTAATTAATTAAGTACTTAATATAATCAGTTTTAAGCACTTATTTTTTTTTTTATCAAACATGCCCTAAGACTAGGAGTGAGAAGAGAAACGGTAGACAGAGAGATTTTAATTGCATTTACCCCTTGTAGTTTGGACCTTTCGGATTTTTCCCCCGAGGGTAAAATTGACATTTTACATTTTTCGTTAACGGAGTTAAGTTGTTCTTAAGTCTAAGACCACAGGAGGGTAAATGGCAAGAAAAAATCACAAGGGGGTAAGTACAAATTAGCCAAAACTACATGGGGTAAAGTGCTATTAACCCTTTCATAATAATATCATATAATATGTGGAGTGTTTGTGTAATTTAAAAAAAAAACGCATGCTTGTAATTAACATATGTCATTATGAGTTGGATGGCAACGTGTGGGGACAATAATGGCTATACCAAAAAAGAGAGAGAGGAGCAAATGGACGGAAGAAACAAAAGAGGAGAAAAAGAGAAAAATAGGAAGAGAGGAAGAGAAGAAAATAAGAGTAATAAGGGAAAATTAATTCGGTTGATTATCAATTCTAAATTTAAGGTATAATTCTTAATCTTTTAATATCTGAATTTTAATCTCTCTATGATTTATGCAATAATAGTTGTCTAATTATAATTGTTAATTTGCATAAATTATTTCTGATCATGTATTATGTGACAATTATGTGAGATATATGCCTACCTATTATTTGTTGAATTGGTTGATGCACCTAGGGTTAAAATACTACTGAACTTTTGGCTGATAACCACACAATATTGGTTGTAGGATCGATGAAATTGGGGTTGCTTCACAAACGATGAAAGTATATTTAAATTTGTATTTAATTTGTAATAATTATATATTTTTATTGTTGTAAAATTAATCAGATTAATAGATAATTATTACTATTTGCATTGTTCAAAATGATCCAATTAATTTATAATTATTGATATTTTTGTAAAAACAATTAATTTATAGGCGTTGAAATATTGATTGTGGACTTTTAGTTTTATTCTCTTTTGAAGAAATCGAGTGGCGATCCCGGAAAACCAGTCGTTACAGTTGATATCAGAGCTTAGTTATATGACCACATTGGACTTGGCTTATGGTACCCATTATGCAAAAATAGTTGACTAATATATATATATATGAAATAATGTTAGAGTTGGTAGTTATAATTTCTGTAGGTTTGGAGAGTGTCGTGTTAGTAGTAAACCATATGATAGGTTATTGAGTCGAAAGGTCGGTTTAAATGTGAGTGTATTGTCTTCTATGTAAAATTTTAAATTATATTTTTCGTACGCAACTGTGATTTATTTATTAAAATTGACAATTTTATAACGTTAATTGGATCGAGTGAAATTTTATATGAGGAATCTTCTTGTGTGTTCTCTGGGCTTTCTTGCTAGGTGGCCTATGACCAAATTCACCACCATCAAGTCCCAAATTCAAAAATGCCAAAATTTTCGTGACGAAAATAACTTGGCAAGATTTGCGGTATTTAAAAATTCCCCGATTAAATGATTTTACCAATAAAAAACAGTTTCCACAAATAGCAACTGATGAGCTTTTCCATTTTCAATTGTATTCAATATTGAAGGTGTGAAGTATGTATTCTATTTTATATTCAAAAATTGAGAGGTTCTGATCGTATTAGATGCGGAACATGTGTACCATCGGAAGAGATATACCTTATTTTTAACAAGTAGTGATGTCATATTTAACACCAACACAAAATGTGGAAGATTTTAATCGTGTTAGAACACGTGCACTGTTAAAGAAAATGAATGTTATATTCAACACACACATATAAGGAGATATGATTTGGTATTTCACGGAAGAGATATTTATAACAATCAGTGATACTACATGTAACACTAATACAAAGGCTTAACACTGTATCTTTCCATCTTTTGCAACACATACCATGATAAATGTAACATGGATTTCAATCCTAATGCTCCAAAAAAATTATTAACATATCATTTAAAGAGTGTGAGATAGAGGTCATTCGTGTATAAACCAATGATGGATACAAGGGGGAGAAATATGTGTTTTTTGACATGTATCATTATCATAAATTGTGTGTAACTGTTTCGCAAATATAAAGGAGTATATATACGAAAACACTGATTAGTTTGGAATGGAAAATAAGGGCACATTATTAGGGACAAATCAGACCACAATTTACCAATAAGATCGCTCAGTTCATAGGAAATATAATTGGATTCATTTGGTAATTTTGATACTCAAACAAGATTGGGTACTAAACGCTTCTTTAATATTTCACTTTAGAGTAAAAAGATAATTAAGGTGTCGGCAAGTCCTCCAAAAAGAAAAAGAAAAAGAAAAACGTGGGAGTAATGATTTATTACATGCAAATAATTGGACCACTTTTCACAATGATTTATTACATGCAAATTAATTGTACCAATTTTTGGGTTCCTTTCAAAAAAAACATAAAGGTTATTGTCTTTTGTCTGTTATGATCTCCCTATAAATGAACTTCCTGAGTTGACTAATGCCATATGAGTAAAATAAAGACTATTACAATATTAAGTTTAAAAAGATTATTATTTTGGTTAGGAGATCTAAAAATCGTACCAAATTAATAAAAATCTCAAACTAAAAAGTACTTTAATTTCGCTCCTATCTATTAGAGTTCATGCAAAATAATGTTTCAATTAGGATTGTTGTCCCACCAACCGGCCAATAGACTCCAGCTGTTGGATTTCGACAACCACCGGTCGTTGAAGCTCTCTAATTGTCTGATTTTTTTTTTTTAGTTCCATTACTAAATGGTTAGTAACATTTTTTATTTTATTTTTAGTTATATTCAACAAATTTTTCGGTTGTCAATCGTCGAAAATTCACATGAATGTAACTAAACATTGTAATTGAACTAATATACTAAAAATATATCTGAAAAATATACTAAAATTTAACTTAAAGATACACTTTAAACTATAACAAAAAATATACTAAAAAATAGTTAAACACTAAAGATATTAGATGTAGTACACTAAAAATATTCCCAAGTTAGAGTAAAAAGATAATGCAATCCAAAATAGAAAAAAAGGAGAAAAACGTGGGAGATCCTAAAAATTGTACAAATTAATAAAAATTCTCAAACTAAAAAGTACTTTAGTTTCGTTCCTATCTATTAGAGTTCATGCAAAATAATGTTTTAATTAGGATTGTTGTCCCACTGCCACCGGCCAATAGACTCCGGCTGTTGGATTTCGACAACCACCAAGGTCGTCGAAGCTCTCAAATTGTCTGATTTTTTTTTTAGTTTCATTACTAAATGGTTAGTAGCATTTTTTATTTTATTTTTAGTTATATTCAACAAATTTTTCGGTTGTCAATCGCCGAAAATTCACATGAATGTAACTAAACGTTGTAATTGAAAAATATACTAAAAATATATCTGAAAAAATATACTAAAATTTAACTTAAGCAGTTACATGAGCAATTACATGGTCACCATGTGTTCCTTTAAACAACGTTGTCTACATTTTCAGCGCATTGGGATTATCAAGAACTAACAACTTAAATAAAAGTGTGATTTATTCATTTGCATTTTAAAATAATTAAATTAATTCCAATAAAAATTATTTGACATTTCGTGTCCTAATAATGCACTTTATAGTTATCTATAACAATTATTCTGGATCATTATTTGAATTTATTTCTCCCCTCTAAATTTGTCTCTGAGTAACGTTAGTAGGTTAAAATAATTAATTATAGGTTATTTCGGTGACAAATCACTTAGTTTATCTTTAATTTTAAAAAAGTTCTACGGACAATTGAACCTTATGTTTTAATCCCGCATATTGAAAACGGTGGAAGACCCAGTACATGCGCCTGCACTTACGCAGTTACATATAACTAGTTTATGTGTAAAGTATTTATTAGATGTAACAAATATTACTGTAATTTGTAACATATAACTAATTTGTGTGTAAAAATTTGTCAGATGTAATAAATATTACACAAATATATTTAATTTGTAACTAATATTACACAAATACATGCAATTAATATTAAATTAATTTTTATGTGTAATATTTTTTTTCGCAATATGTGAGTACATCCGGGAACTAATACAGTAAGTAAAATCTAAAATGCGGAACTAAATCAAATTTATATTTTAAAAGGGACTAAGGACAAATTATTTCTGCTATTTGGACTAATCACCAAGTATCCCTTTTATAAAACCACACTAACCCCTAACACTAACTCCCCCTCTCTCTCTCTATATATAAAGTAAAAATTAATTTCATACTAATATTCCAAGTTAGAGTAAAAAGATAATGCAATCCAAAATAGAAAAAGAAGGAGAAAAACGTGGGAGTATCTTTTGAGATAATAATTACATGCAAATAACGTGGGACTCGGAAGTCTGATGCACAACTCAAGTCCTTTTAAACCGGACCATAGTCATTGACATCTTAGTATAAATATAGGGAATTGCCTCATAAATCCCTAAACACACCCATCACTTTACAGCCTCGAACTAAAATGGAACTTTGTACACAGGCCTCGGCTGCTCCTCCGTTCAACTCAAGAATGCAACATGCGACGACCGGTCGTCCGAACGATCTGCAAATTTTCATCCTAGATTTGGGAAGACTGTTTCCTTGCGTATGCATCCAATGTAACGGTAAAAAATAAATAATAATATTTTTTAATTAATTTGTTCTCTTACAAAGGATCCATCTTTTAGAAATGATCATTTATAAGTATATCTTAACAAAAGATTACTTCTCTCTCTCTCTCTCTTTTTTTAATAGTTTTAAACCGTGTTTTTTGGGAAATCGAAACGTATATCCGTTAATTAGGGTTATGCGTTTTTGATGAATTTTAAAAAAAACTCAAATTATCATATATCGGATTGACGTATATATACTACTATGTGTTTGCTTGTGTTAGGACATCGATGTTCACATGGAGCAAAAGTTGGAGAATTAAAAGAACAAGTGAAGAAGATGATACTAGAAACATCTAATAAACCTTCAGAAACAACTGAATTTGATCGATGCACTCCAACGCCTAGGCATTTTCCTACCATTTTTGAATACGAGATTGATGCTACGTTAGAACAAATGAAAGAGATCTATCCGTGTTTCTACGAAAAAGACGATTATGACCTTCATACAGTCTCTCTTTGCTTTCGGTTGCTCAGACAGCATGGCCATAACGTCTCAACCGGTAAGTCATATATATGTACCTAATTCAAGGGTAATTATGTAATTTCACCTAATATTTTATGGACAGATGCTTTCAACAAATTTATGGACAACATGGAGAATTTAAGGAATCTCTTATCAACAACGTAAGAGGGATGTTGAGTTTATATGAAGCCTCACATTTGAGGGTCCACGGAGAACATATTATGGATGAAGCACTAGATTTTACCACCATTCAATTGGGAACACATGTACAAAACTTGAGGAACACTCCACTTGGGGAAGAAGTGATTCATGCCCTAGAACAACCCATCCACATGAGCTTGACAAGGCTTGAGGCGAGGACTTACATTTCCATCTACCAAAAATATGATTTTCATAGTGAAATTCTACTAAAATTTGCCAAATTAGATTTCAATCAGTTGCAGAAGATGCATCAGGCAGAACTTAGCAGTATTACTACGTAAGTCCATAATTCGATCTATCCAGTTTTTATCTATCATGATAACACAGATCATATGATCTGAACTAACATTTGAAAGATTCTAATAAAAATATTTGTAATTTTTGGACCAAGTAAAGTATTATATTTTCATCATAATATAGAACGTCAAAAATTTAGACTAGGAAATTTTTGGATTGATAGTTTTGGACAAATTAGAAAAAAAAAATAGATAAGAAAAGTGAAAATAAGGGTACAAGTGAGGGGAATGAAAATGTAATTTGTTGTGGAATATGGCTTGTTTAATAGGTGGTGGAAGGACTTGGATTTTGCAAGGAAATTACCTTTCGCAAGAGACAAATTGTGGAAGGTTACTTTTGGACATTGGGAGTCTACTTTGAGCCTCAATATTTGATGGCAAGGAGGATACTAACCAAAGTCATAGCCATGACATCAATCATTGATGATATCTATGATGTTTATGCCACTTCAGAAGAAATCACCCTCTTCACTCATGCCATCGAAAGGTTCTTTCTCTCTCCCTCTCACGGAAATATTTTTATCATTTTAAGACTTTTTTTTCTTTTTTTAAGAATTTTTCTCTAACAACGATTCGTGTAAAGAATAAGAGTGAAGTTGAATCACTATTAGGGAAAAAAATGTCATACATTAGTGAATGATGAAATGACAGAAATGTCCCCATTGGAAGACCACATCCTGAGCACAACTCACTTACTGTCCAAAATTATTGGCAGCATTTTCAATTTTACGGGATTGAAACAAATGTAGAACTTAAGTGTTAAGAGGTTGCAATTTAAAACCATATATGTTTAAGTGGAATAACTCCCTTGAGTTACATAGTGGTTTGAAACCTTTTAAGTGATGAATGTGGGACAAGAATTTAACACACGCACTTAAGTGTTACTCCTAATTTGCACGGATGATTTGACTACGAGAGAATGATGAGAAATGTGTGATTCCCCGATTTACACGAAAGATTTGATTACGAGAAAATGAGAGATAAAATCTCATTTCCCTGGTTTTGATTAGCATGCTAATTAGGAGATTCCAATTCAAAACCATATGGTTTGGCAATATGAGGGTCAACATATGGTTTTAAATTGGAAACTCTTAACATTGAAGGAATCAAATATGTAATTTGGCAAACTCCAAGGTCCATATAGACACTCACCCTATGCTTTAAGGACCAAAAATGTAAACCCTAAACCCTAATTTTCCCTTGCCCCGAACATACAAAATCTTGAAAGGATAGAGGACTGATATTTTATATTCAAATTTTAAAAAATGAGAAGAAAACAATGTAAAATTACCCTTACTCTAAAAATTATAACTCCAAAATAGTCTTGTTCCACCCCTAAAAAACTATATTGTTTGATTAATTTAAAGTAAATTTTCATTTACAGGTGGGATGTAGCTGCTTTAGATCAACTGTCTGATTATATGAAACTGTGTTATGAAGCACTCCTGGATGTTTATACTGAAATTGAAGACCAAATGGCTAAGGAAGGAAAATCATACCGTGTGCACTTTGCAATAGCAGAAGTACGAAGAAAAAAAAACAATATAATTAAGAAACCCATTTCCCCCTTTTTTAATTAATTATTATTATTATTATTATTTTTATTATTTTTTTTTTTTTTCAGATGAAAAGATTAGTGAAAGCATACCAGGAAGAAGCCAGGTGGTATCATGAAGGCTATGTTCCTAAGTATGAGGAATATATGAAGGTGGCACTTGTCACAGGGGCTTATATAATGCTTACAGCCACTTCCTTTGTTGGAATGGGAGAGATAGTGACCAAAGAGGCCTTTCATTGGGTCTCAAATGACCCTTTAATGGTTAGGGCTGCTTCTGTAATTGCAGACTCTCTAATGACATGGTGGGGCACAAGGTAAATTACAAAAATTCTTTAAATTTGATCATGTTGCATGTTTTTGAGCTTCTTGCACTCTGAAATCCTGAAGTTTTTTCCTTAAACCCTGAAGTACCAAAAGATTGTAAAGTCAGTGTTTCTATTATTTTCCATGACGGAATTCACTCACGTGGACGATTTTGTGTCTAACATGTGCTTGATTTCCGTCATTAACAGAAGCACTGACTTGTGCCGATTTGGATGTTTCAAAGTTTAATATGTTTAAATTAAAAGTATAGGGACTAAAGTGAAATTTATCTAAAATTTCAGGGTACAAAGAGCAAAAACCCTTTTTTTTAGGGAAAAAAAAAACCTCTATATAATTTCACCGTTACAGTATTTTTTAGAATTTCAGAGTTAATATATTAATACATAATAGTTGATGTAATTTTTTTCACTTTATGGCATAAGCAATGATTTTCTTATTTTTGACAATAATTTTAGACTTTTCAAAAAATTGCTATGGTCGCGTGGACTAGGTTAAAATTATAATTTTGTGGACCGATCATGAAAAACCCAAGAAAAAAAAAAAGATACAGCTAGTAAGTGAGGTGAAAAGTGTAATTCTTTGGGGGAATGCTGTAATTTGCAGTTTGAGCAAGAGAGAGGACATACAGCCTCAGCAGTGGAATGTTACATGAATGAACATGGAGGCACAGAGAAGGACGTGTTGGCGTGTTCGAAAACAAGTCAGGAATGCATGGAAAGACATGAACCAGGAGTTTCTCTCTCCAAACAGGGTCCCAATGCCACTCCTCACACGTGTTCTGAATCTCGCACGTGTGATAAACCTGTTGTACAAGGATGAAGACGGCTACGTAAACCTCCAAAACCAAGACCAAAAGATTTATTACATCCTGTGTTGATCGACACTATACCTATGTAGACACAAATTAGTTTATTAATGTTGTTGTCAAGTTTGAAAATTTGTTTTCAGTTGTAATTTGTGTGTGTTGTTTTTGTTGTTGTTTTGGTATTGTGTGTAAAATAAGTTATTCTGACTAATTTAATATTACTATTTGAAATAAAAAGAGAGAGAAGATGTTAATGAGATTAAAAAAGTTGTTTCTTTCAAATTTTTTGGTGAGTTACTTATAGTTTTTATATATCAAATAATGAACAATATACCAACAAGGTGCAATTCAAGTGACAAGGCATACATAATTTATTGAGGGGCCTCTACAAGGTCAGCGGTTCGAACCTGCAGCAAAACACTTGGTGGGAGGAGCAGCCACGCACCCTGAACAAACTAATTTTTCACCTTATGTGAGTAAGAGGACACTTGTGAGTATACCAAAAAAAAATAATGAATGCAAATATATGATTAATTTTCCTAGTGCACATTTTAAAGTACTTTTAAAAAAAAAATATGCTTCCCTGGACCCCGCGTATAGCGGAGTTTTATAACACTGGACTGCCTTTTTTATATTAGAATTTGTTGATATGTGAAATTTGATCAAATTAATCCTAATTTATTGGTTTTTATTTGTTGTTTTATAGTATATTAGTAAAAATTATTTTGCAAAAATATTATTTCATTTTTATGATTATTTATGTAATTTTTAATGGTATATTTATTTTCGATATTTATAAAATGCCATTAGTCAATAAAATTTATGTATTCGCTCCTGAATATTGTTAACAAAGTAACCAAATAATAGGATTTATTTCATGGTTAAATATTAAGAATTTATTATAATGTTTTTCTAAGCCCGCGCAATGCGCGGGGGTATAAACTAGTAAAATAATAAAAAGCAATACTTGGTGGGAAGGCTTAAAAATAACACAAAATTTCACATTAAATAACCATTTTAATTTTACTCGTAATTTTATTTTTTATTTTTGGCTTTTTTATATGGACCCAATGCCCAATATTAATTTCACAAAATCCACATTATTCAATTTGATTTAGGCAAAACCTCATCTTCCACTGCACCACAATATTTTGTTGCACAACACTATTTGAGCATGGTTGCAAAGTATCTACATCAAGTTTTCAAATATTTACCCGGCACAACAATATTTGCAAAATTAAACCACATTGAAATTATTTCTATTGTGCAATAACTTTTATATTACCTATCAATTGTGCAGTAACTTTTATATCACATATCGACTCCCGTATTATGAATAAACTGAGCAGCAAATATTTAGTTATATCCATATAAAAAATTAATGCACAACAAATATTTACAATTTAGCGGTATTTGTAAAATACTGTCGGGGATACTCCACACGGACACCTCTTGTCGTTGAAAAAACTTTGTCGTCAACTGTCTTTCCCACCAGAAGAATCTTATCGCCAAGAAACATTTGCCGCTGCAATACTTGATCTCCACCAAATCAAAATACCCATTTGACAATAGAGTATTTTTCAACTTAGGGTAATATGAATAAAAAGCGAAAAATAAATCAACCAAAATCCTTCCATTTTGTAATGGGTTCACAAGTAAGGTATACACTCTCTATGTAGATTATCTCCCTTTCTCTATGAACAATGATATGCTCCGTCTTATTTTCAAGAAGTCGGGAGATATTCTGGATGTACTTGTTTCCAAACAAACAAGAAAAGCCAGGACTATATATAAATTGTTTCTAAAAAATTTGTAGTGGCGTTGGGCAAATAAGGTGTATAAGGGGTGTTGATCACTTGTAATAACTCTTTTGAGGGGGTCTTGTAAGGTACACGGCGAACTTCTTGTGGTGTAATTAGGGAGACCTTTCCCCTAATCCTAACATAATGAATTGTCTATCCAAAAATAAAAATAATTAAATAAATGAGATTAAAATTAAATAACTATTTAATGTGAAATTTTGTGTTATTTTTAAGACTTCTCCGTTTTTTATTTTATTATTCAGATAAGCTTATGGAAAACACATACCAAAACAACAACAAAAACAACACACACACAAAATTACAGTGCCCAAAACAAATTTTCCTACTTGACAACAACATTAATAAACTAATTTGTGTCTACATAGGTATAGTGTAGATCAACAGGGATGTAATAAATCTTTTGGCCTTGGTTTTGGAGTGTGTGCAGCCGTCTTCATCCTTGTACAAAAGGTTTATCACACGTGCGAGATTCAAAACACGTGTGAGGAGTGGCTTTGGGACCCTGTTTGGAGAGAGAAACTCCTGGTTCATGTCTTTCCATGCATTCCTAACTTGTTTTTCAAACAAGCCAAACACGTCCTTCTCTGTGCGACCGTGTTCATGCGTGTAACATTCCACTACCAGATGAGACATTATGTCCATGTTGTTTGAGCAACCAAAAGCAAAGAAAAATCGTATGTGTAAAGCCTAAATTTTTGCAAATGCATATTTTTAGTTGCATTTTAAAACATTTAGAAAAATAATAGAGTTCATTATGTTATTTAAATTTTACTTTAAAAATTTTAAGTGTTATTGTGCCATTTAAAAATTTAATTTTAAAAACTTTAGGGACTATTATGTTAATTTTAACTTTTACAAATTTTGAGATTATTAAGTTATTTAAAATATAATTTTAAAAGTTTGGAATATAATTATTTTTATTTATTTTATTTCAAGAGAGGTAATTATAAATTAAAAAAAATGAAAAAAATAGGAATGGAATCATTGCCTTCCTAAAGAAAACAACTAAACCATCCATGTATATATAGTGTGTGTGTGATAATATGAAAAAGCAAGGGGCGGCGATTGTATGGACATGTATATATATATATATATATATATATATTGCTAAAATATATATCACGTTTAATTTATGAGACTATTTGTGTAGACATGTACATATATATTTATATGTCAAAAATATATATACGTGGGTTCAAGAAATATGACGAGTATAGATATATCTAATTTGTGAAGAATACAATTTAAAATAAAATTTGAAAATTTTATTAAAATGACAATTTTTAGTTTTTCGTTGACTAATAATATTATAACAGTCAACTAATATTTTTCTGTAGATTAAATTATTAATTGAAAGAAATTTGTAATCGTTGTTATAGTAATTTTTGTACAGTTAATATTATATTAACTTACGATATTGGACATTTAATAATTTCGTATAATCAAAATATTTGTGAATGAGAAATATTGCATTTTAGGATCAAATATTGCATATTAGATTTATTTTAATAAATTCTTAGTTTAGACCTTGTCGTTGTTAGATTCACAGGCAACACCGATCACGTCAGCATTTTGACGATAGTGGTTTCAGTAGAGTAAAAATCGAGGTGAGTGTATTGTCTTCTATGTTAATTGTCAAATTATATTTTCGTACTACAATGTGAAAAGAAAAGGTTTATTAAAATGAATTATTTTATAACGTGATGCGGATCGAGTAAAATTTTAAATAGAAAAAGTGATTTTATTATCCGACTATGCCATAGTGTGATCCCGACATGAGGGTATGTCCTGTGGGATATTGATGGAATTTTATTGTGATAATTACTGTGGAATTTTATTTCGGCTCAGTGTGCAGTTATCTTTATATTATTTTAGTAAATAGTATTTGATGATTATACTTGATCCATAAATTATTTTTATATTATAAAGACAGTACACCGATAAAATATTTAGTCTCAGGAATCTCAGTTAGAGACAAGCCCACTACTGGCACTAGGTGGAGTCAAATGGTGGTGTCATTTTTTGAGGATTTGCAGGACTGGTGTGAACCGTGAAAGATTCAGTTTCTTTTTGTAGTTTTGGTTATCGATATATGGGACATTTGTATTCCTGAATTTTGAAGTTGGTAAATATTTTTAGAAAAAAAATAAAAAAATCTATATCAGTACATGTTTATATATTTGTTGGTTGGTCAGGTAACATCCAGTCGACGTGTTTATATATATATATATATATATATATATAATATATATATATATATATGACAGTATGAAGGTCATAATCGTCCTTTTCATCGAAACACGAATACATCACTTTCATCTGTTCGAATACAGCATCTATCTCGCATTCAAAATGGTAGGAAACGCCGAGGCGTTGGAGTGTATCGATCAGATTCAATTGTTCTGAAGGTTTATCAGATGTTTCAAGTATCATCTTCTTCACTTGTTCTTTTAATTTATCAACTTTGTGTTCCGCATAAGCATTAATGTCCTAAAACAAGCGCATGTCTACTAGCATACATAAATATTTCGATATATGATAAGTTGAGTTTTGTGGAATTCATTAAGAAAACACAAGTAAAACCGTAGCGGATATCCATTTGGATGTCACAGAAGACACAGTTTAAAAAAAAAAAAAAAAAACATATTTTGTTAAGATACACTTATAAATGATCGTTTCTAAAAGATGGATCTTATGTAAGAGAACAAATTATAATTTTTGATTTATTTTTTACCGTTACGTTGGATGCATACGCAAGGAAACAGACTCCCCAAATGCTGGGATGATAATTTGCCGATCGCCGTTGCATTCTTAGTTGACAGAGGAACAGCCGAGGCTTCTGCATAAACTTCTATTATAGTACGAGGTTGTAATAACCCGATTAGTGATGTATGCTACGGATTTATGAGGCAATAGCTTTTTCTTGGCCCCTATATTTATACTAAGATTGGCTCAAAAGGACTTTTGAGTTTCATTGACTTGGGAGTTCCACGGTTTTTCCAGTAATTAAACTTGGAAGGACCCCAAAAATTAGTAATTTTAATTGATTCCATTAAACAATTTAATGGAAAAATATCACTATAATCCCCATCAAAGCAAGTTTGATAATCTTGAATTTTTAATCTTTATTCTTGAAATTCAAATGTTTTAAGACTAAATTGAAAATTCTTTTTTTTTTTTTTTTTTTTTCATCTCTAATAAAATTAATTCTCCATTTTCACCCCAAGGCAAATCAAACTTGCCTAGTGCCTAATTGTCATCCATTGTTGCAATTTGTAGATTGCCATTTGCAAAATGATATAGTTGGCACATCTGATTAATGAATGAGATGAATAATAGGGTTTGCTTAATAAATAAAAAAGAAAAAGGTTAATTCTATATAGACACCATTTTTTCCAAAATGTGCACTCGCTTTGAAAAATATCCAAATTATTTTAAAAATACTATTTTACCCTTTTAAAATTAACCTTTAAGCTTTTTATCCCTTTTATTTTCTAAAATATATATTCACGAACCTCCACCCTAGCCCCCCAACCCGTTGTCCCCCTGTCTCTCTCCCCTACTATCAACCCCTGGCCCCTTCCCCAACCTCTTGTGTCCTCTTCCCATCTTCTTCTTCTCTTCTCTCTTTATATCTCAATCTCATATTTTCCTCCTCCCCTCCCCCCCCTTCTCTCTCTCTCTCTCTATATATATATATGCTTGGTTTGCATATCCAAGCATGCATATATACATATATATACGGGGAGATAGAGTGAGAAATAGAGAGAGAGGGAGAGAGAGTGAGAGAAAAATAAGAAGAGAACAAGCAAAGGGGTTATCGGGGGAGGCGAGGGGGGGGGGGGAGACAGAAGAGTATGACTGAATAGGAGGTGGATGACTTGGAAATGGAGGGAAAAAAGAAGAAATGAGTAGGCACCACATTTTGTCAGGTTCATGCACGACATTTGTTTTTTAAAATAAAAATAAAAATAAGGACTAGAAAATGCAAAAACATAATGATTTTTGCCGAGTCAATTATTTATGAATTTTGAAAATATCCAAATAAAAATGAATAGTCCCAATTCAAAAGTTTCATGAATTAACTTGAATTGTTAGGATTGGGAAAATGGCTAAATGAAAATTTTGGATAATAAATTGAAACTCTAAGGTTTTAATTAGTA